>PVHY01005521.1:32309-82520 GCA_004024945.1 Uropsilus gracilis
GGGGGAATGGGACAGAGGGGGAATATCAGGGAGGGTGGGGGGGGATGAATCCCGGGAATTACAGAGATGTGAAATTTATATTTAAATAAATTATTTGATGTTAAAAAAATCAACTGTGAATCTTCTGTACCTACACTTCATTTGTAGGACACATTAATGAAAACTTAAATTTTCTAATTTAATTCTAGTTTGCTGTGAGACTGTTCACATTAAGTCATCTCATTTTTTCTTTGTTTAGTTTATTAAATATTAATTGATACACAATAAGTTTGAGATCATTAAAATGAACACTTTGGTCAATTTTATCAGATGCATTTGTTGTGAGTCAATCAAGTGCTGTCCCTTACCTCTGACGATACCTGGCTCACCTGGGACCTTCCTTCATACTTTTCTTTTTCACTTGCCTTCTGTAGCCATCCACCCTGTCTGCTTACTCTCATTATCATTTGCTTGTTCTGGAAGTTTACAGAAATGGATTCTATAGTGTGTTCTATCCTCTGGCAGACTCTCTCATTAGCATATTATTTCAAGCCTCATCACAGTTGCTGCCTGGATAGTTCATGTTTTTGTTGCTGAATCATATTACTCGTGTATCAAATGTTGGTTAACACCATGTTAGTTCCCATGTGTGTCTGTTAAGATTAAGTTGAACTTTATCAACCAGTTTCGAATGGACATAGACTTTCATTTCTAATGAGTAATGATTTCCAAGAGGGATAGATGGATCAAATAGTTAGTATGTGATCAGTATTTTAGGACACGGCTAGTGTTGTTCAAGATGTGATATCATTATTCACTGTCATAAGCAATGTATGAGAATTTAAATTCCCCTCAAAGACCCTTAGGTTGGTCAGTTTTCAACTTTAAAATTCTAGTAGATCTGGTCAACTTATGTAACTTTAGTTTTTTGATGGGAGTTCAGAGATGGCTTGTTGGAATTTTAAATTGCATTTATTTGATCATGAATAATATTGAGATCTACTAATATCTTTGTATTTATTTGGTGACAGGTTTCTTCAAATCTCATATCCAGTTTTGAAATTGGGAGTTATTGATTGTTTGAAAGTTCTCACCTACTTTTAATTTTAAGTTGTTTATCAGATGTAGTACTTAAAAATATTATACCCCATGTGTCTAGTAGACTTATTCTTTTAAAAATGTTTTCCAAAAAAGCATGATGAAGTCCAAATCAATGTTTCAATTTTCAATATCTTTCTCTATTGAGATATTTCTGCTTTTTAGGAAACATTTGCTTAACCCATGGTCACAGGATTTTATTCCATGTGTTCTTCTATCCTACATATTCATATATTTAAAATATCAGATTTTATATCAAGACTATTTTCTATTTTAATTACCGTATGCTTTATATTTAAGGCAGATTTGGCTGGAGATCATTTTGTCGATGATGGATATTCTGTAACTCCAACATCATTTGCTGAAACACTGTATTTCCTCCACTCATCTACTTTTGCCACCCCTCTTGGAATAGCAAGTCTATACATATATGGATCTATTTGTGGGCTCTGTTTGTCCCATTGAACAATTTTTTCATCTTTCTTTTAACCTGAGTGACTATTACAATAGTTATATCATCATGTCTTTTATCTAATTAGACAAAGATTCATCTATTTTGTGTTTCAGAGCTGTTTTTTTTCTGTTCCAGCTTGTTCACATCTCCTATAAGTAACTAGAATCAATTTGTCAATTTTAACAAAAAATTAAAATTAAAGTGAAAACTGGTAGATCTTTTATGGGCTTATGATTGATACCTTTGGTTCAGAAACATTCATTTTTATATTTACCAATACTATGGATATTTCTGCCTTATTTGGGTGTTAATTTTTTATTATTCTCATAGCAGAATTTTTCCTAGAAATCTCATAATCTGGTAGAATTTTGTGTTTTCTGCAAACTTCTTTATTTCACAGTGTTTTGTCAAATATATTCCATGTTACTAGAGATTAACAAAAAATATATTTCTATGGAAAGATACACCCTGCATTCTGATTTCCTTCATTGTTCAGTTGCTGCTGTTGTCATAAGCAAGTCATTGTGGCTTACTATTGTGATTATTGGGTACGTATAGTCACTACTCAACGTGAGCGTCATATCTTTACGAAACTTCACTTGAGTTCACTCTTCCAGATCTTCCAGTGTGAGAGGCAGGCTTTCCAAATCAGCACCACATTCCAAGAACCCCCCTAGGAGCCCAAGATCCCACTGAAAGGCATGATGACATTCTAAGCACTACATTCTAAGCACTTGTGCACCTGATCTCAGTAATAAGGTTAGGAAAGACTTTGTGTATTTGAGTCAGAGAAGTAATAGAAAATTGGGAAGGATACAAAAGAAGCAAGCTGGAAAATTTGATCATTTCTTCAAAGCATGACATTCATTTTATAGAGATATAACTTATACACATTTAATTTGTATATTAATGTGAACATTTTCATATTGCAAATATCATATATTAACTGTAAAATGCACACCCCCAATTTATATATTGTATTCACACATTGCCATAATTATTGCACATATAAAATTATAATTATGTTTTGTTGTGTTTTTCTAACATCCCTTTTTTGTGTTACTGTTTAAAATATGCATTTATTACTTAAGTATATTTATATTTGATATATATTTAAGTCTACATATATATTTAAGTCTATTTAAATATATTTTAATATAGTTGTATTTAAGTGTATTTATTACCTAAAATATGTAGCCTAGTGATTTTACATAGGCATATATCCATTGCTACATAACCGTTGTTACCATAAGAATAAGTTTAATATATTTGCAGCACCCCAGAAAATTTCATTACTAGAAAGAACTAAATCGCTTACTGAACTCAGAAAATTTTAAGAATTACATCACTGTAGACATTTATGAAAGGCTGGTCAAATCATATAAAATCAACTTTAAAGTGATTGAAATGATGTGTCATCAAAATTTATTATACAAATGCTGTATTTTATAACCTGAAAACTTGATTTCTATTAACAGAATTTTTTATGATTATTTTCCTGACTCCATCATTCCACTGACTGTGAGGAGAGAAAAAAAGGAGAGAAAAAAGAGAAAAAATTTTTCTGGAATTAGTGGGATGACAGAACTTTCTCTTCCTAAGATTAGTTAGGTTAGTCACTTCCTAACCTTCCTCCTCTACCACTCCAAGTTCTCTGTGTGTTGCAATAAGGTAGCATATATTCCAAGAGTTGTTAGAAGATGTCAGAATCTTTGACTCAGTCTGATTGATGAAGCTGCTGTATGTCAGCAAAGAGAGACTTTATAACACATTCAGATGGAATCTTTTGACATAAGGAACTTAACCCGATTAACAAGTGTTTCTAGGGAACGTTTCATGTCTCTATTTCTCAGGCTATAGATGAAAGGATTTAACAGGGGGGTAACCACTATATACATGACAGAAGCTATTATGTTTTCATCAATGGATTTTGCAAAAAAGTAAACTTCTGCAATGGTCCCATAGTATAAAGACACAACCAGGATGTGGGAGCCACAGGTAGAAAGGACTTTGAGGAACTTCTTAACAGAGGGGTCTTTCAGGACTGTGGTCCATATGCGGATATAGGAGCCTAATATCCCACTGAAAGGCACAATGACAAATGCCGCCCCTTCTGTGAAGAGGACAAACTCACTGAGAGAGATGTCTGAGCAACTCAGTTTCAGGAGGGCTGGGAGTTCGCAGAAGTAGTGGGAGATGACATTGTCAGCACAGAAGGACTGTTGAGCCAAAAGGAGGGTGTGCAATAGGGAGTGAAGAGAGGAGATGAACAAGGTCCAGGCTATTAAGGAGACACACAGCTCTTGCCTCATAATAATGTTGTAGTGGAGAGGCTGACAGATGGCCACGTACCTGTCATAGGCCATCACTGTAAGGAGGAGATCGTCAAAACAACAGAAAAATATTAAAAAATATACCTGGGAGATGCACCCTGCATAAGATATGGACTTGTGCTTAGTCTGCATGTTCGTCAGCATCTTTGGAACAGTGACAGATGAGAGACACATGTCATTGAAAGCCAAATAGCTGAGAAAGAAGTACATGGGGGTGTGGAGGCGAGAGTCCAGCCTGATGAGCACAATGATGAGCAGGTTCCCCAGCACCGTGGTCAGGTAGATGCCCAGGAACAGGGCAAAGTATAGGCCCTGCTGCTCTGGATGGATGGGCAGTCCCTGGAGGATGAACTCAGTCACACTGCTCTGGTTCTCCCCCTTCATGTTGTTCATCACTCTGTTGCTATGAAGCAAAGAAGGAGAGGCAGGAATCTGAGAATTAGCCATAAAACATATCAGTGTCCTCTGTACATGAAGGTGCTAATTTTTTCTACACCTCTTTTTTTAACTCACACCTGTTAATGCTTGAAAATAGTCTGTCATAGTTGGGCTCCCATGGTATATCATACCCTTTCAATATCCCACAAAATTTCCTTCCATGGAACCAGAGCAACATTTTCTTTATTCTGTAACTACTTACTGAGCAGAACTTGTTCCAGACACAACCCAAAACACAGGTCTCAGCATAGTGAATGAGAAGTTCAGTTTTTGCCATCAAGGACTGGGCACCATTATATCATGTTCATCATTATAACATTGTTATGTCACTGTTATACCACTCACTGACGTGTGTGATAAGTCATCAGACAGAGAGACAGGAAACAGACTTCTGGAATTCCTCTTAGAAATATTGTATCTCTCTAAATTATAATAGAAGAGCTAAGAGTTTATGACAGGCTTACACTGAACAGGCTGATCAGAGACATTTAATATACCCTTTAACTAAATGTACACCCAAAGAACCCAAGCCAACCTTAATAATAATATTGAATAGCAGTCAATAATTTACCCACTGCCTGACATTCTGTCTATAGTTCTACATATATTTTCTACTTAAATTTTCATCATGGCTCACATTGAGCATTACTATAATATGTTCTGACTGTGAGGAGTAAATGAATCATATCAAATTTTGCAAAGTTGCACCACTCATAAGTACAAGAAGAGTGATTGATAACAATATCTCAGCAGGATCCATTGCTCTGCATATATATCAAATACCTCACGAGTATAAACCTCCATTGCTCTGCATATAAATCAAATACCTCACGAGTATAGATGTCTCTAAAAAAATAAACATGCTAAATGATGTCCTTTTTGACTCTAGCGGTCCTGCGTTATCAGTCAAGATTGTCCATCAAACAATTTACAAAGGTTTCTCACACGCTTTAAATTTAAGAAGTCAATACATACCTAGAAATTGCGTGGCATATTAGCAAAATATTATTCCTTTGTTTAATAATGACATAAAACACAAGCCAAAAATTTAGATGACCAAGGAGGATTCAGACAGCTTTCCCATAGGAGTGAGGTGGGAGGGGAGGGTTACAGTCACACTTGCCTTGCTGAGGAGGTTGCTGACTAAATCTCTCCTTCAAGCAACTGAGAGCACAGCAAGGCCTCCTCAGGGACTGTAACCTCGGTTAGGGCTCTGGTGGTTTTGGTTTATGGCCACTGAAGGGCCAGAGTCCTGACCCCTCTGTGGAGGCCTGGCTGTTCACTGCCAGGGGCCATGTCATCCTCAAGAGAACCTGAACGAAACAAGCAGGAACCAGCTGGGTAGACCAGGACAGTGAGTCAGTCAGAGCCTGTGAGGCAGGACTGGGTCCCAAGCCGTGGAAACATCAGGCCATGTGTTTAAGTATTTGAGGGGCTGTCAGGGGCCTCTTTTCTTGCCTCTCTACCTGTCCTTCCCTAGTCAGCAGCGAAGTTCGAGCCTCCATCACATCTCCACTTGGGGAGTGATTGTAAGTATACTCATCTCTACTGACAACTATTCTGAGCCAGGTTTCATGCTGATAGTTTCTGAGGGAGTAGCTACTCCTTCTTACTAGTGAGGAATCTGGGCACTAGAGAACAAATGTGTAAGGGCCAGATGAGGATGGGACCCTAGTGACATCTGCTGTAAACATTGAGGTCCCATCTATGAGTTGTAATAAAGTCCAGCAGTGAAGAAAAGAATGATCTTTCCCCACAATGCCTACGGGACCACTGACTGGCCTTTCATTGTTAGAGTGAGGCATTTAGACTCCAAGCAGTAGATGAACCACCACAGATACACTGACTGTATATAAACAGCAATACACACATCATTGGAGTGGCAGGCATATCATCATTAGAGTGGCAGGCATATATAACTCAAACAAAAATACAAGGCACACATCCCCCATCACTGAGTTAAAATTCCAGACCCTCTCTCCCCTACTGTCTTGGATAAAAGCAGGTACCCCCAGCTCACTGTGAGAGCACATCTCTCTTCAGAATGAGCAAAGTTTCTACTTACCTCTGAGGAGAAGCCAGAAATGATTGTGTAGAGTTATGGAGGAGGAAGTGACAGATGTTGGAGGTCAAAGAAGATCTATGAGAACATAAATCACACAGAAAATGGCCTCCACTTGCTTAATGGAGGCCCCTTGGTGCTTGTATTCTAGTCCAAAGAGGGGAAAACAACCATATCATGACTTATTTCTTCCCAGTTATTTCTATCTTCTGTCTTTCTGCCTTGTCCCTCCATGTACCTTCCTTTCCCTCTTTTTCTTGAAAGAGTTGGGAATCCCCATACATATATGGTTGAGAGGGACATACATACATACATCCAACCCATGCTCACCCACCTGACCTTTAAGCACAGAGACACTCTCTGCTCACCTGGAGCTCCCACCTATGTCAGTCCTCATTACACAGGCACCTTCTAGTCAACATCTGGGGTGTGTGCAACCAGGTGGTAAAAAGAATGGGTGTGAGGCTGTACTGGCTGAAGTTTGCATCACTCTGCATTGTTCTGTGGGTATAAATCAGGTCTTTCTCTTGGGGAAGCAGGTATTGAAAAAATAAAATTTGACAATGTATTAAAATTGATGGAATAATTAAAAACCATCAATCCTCATACATCAAGATACTATTCAAGATTACAAGTGTTTATCTTTAGCTGAAATATAGAAAGATAATGACAGTAAGGACTGACATTGTTCACTTGATGCCTAAGCGAGTACGATTTTTTAAAGCCTCAGTAAAAGCATAAATAATAGTATTATATTTGTGTTTGTAACAGACACATCAAACCTGAAAGAACAGTCACACACACCCATGACAGGCAGACCTACATGGAGGCACACCAGATCTTTAAGTACAGAGATACTCTCTGCTCACCTGGAGCTCCTGCCCACTCTTGCCTGTGTCAGTCCTTGTTACCTCAGGCCCCTTCTAATCAGTGTCTGAGTGCTCAGCTTCTATTGGGAAGACCATCAGCAAAAAATCAAAAGGACATCCTCTGTGAGCCCATCACCTCTTGAGCTGCTGCATCTGTGTTGGGTTCAGAGAATAGCCAGGGGGACACCACTTTATAGGCCTCTGAGAGGACAAGGAAAGGGTTCCTGAGCTTCTGGTTGAGGAAAGACAGTAGCCTCATTCTCTCAAGTCTGATCAGACCATGGGGAGGAGCCTGCATGGGGGCTGGAGGGACTGAACAGGGAGCCAAGTCACCTGAGAGGGTGTCCCAGGTACGGGGCCACATGGGCTCTTCTCTTACAGGCTGCAACTAAGCAGCAGATGGCATGACTGTCCCCCAGTTCCCATGTGCCCAGTGCCCTGGGCTTCCCAGTCACCCACTATTGATCCTAAATAAGAAACTTCTCTCAGATTTGATGCATCTGTTACAAACACAAATATAATACTATTATTTATGCTTTTACTAAGGCTTTAAAAAAGTTGTACTTGCTTAGGCATCAAGTGAACAATGTCAGTCCTTACTGTCATTATCTTTCTATATTTCAGCTAAAGATAAACACCTGTAACCTTGAATAGTATCTTGATGTATTAGGATTGATGGTTTTTAATTATTCCATCAATTTTAATACATTGTCAAATTTTATTTTTTCAATACCTGCTTCCCCAAGAGAAAGACCTGATTTACACCTACAGAACAATGCAGAGTGATGCAAACTTCAGCCAGTACAGCCTCACATCCATTCTTTTTACCACCTGGTTACATACCCCATGCTGCAGGGCTTTGTGGTTCCCCCCCCCCAGATGCCTCAGAAAGTGGCCATTTGTGCAAGACCCTCCTCAAGGGTCTCCCCCACACACCTGGCCCCCCTCTAATCTCACCATCATGTTTATTATGCATATCATCTATCCTGCAACTAGGGCAGGGTTTCCCTATGTCCCCAAAGTCACAGCCCCTCTAGAAGGGAGACTGAGTCATGTAACCTCCTACCCCCTCAGGCAGTGCAGATTGGCACACATGGGCTTGCTGAGCAACAGATACTGAAATGCAACTTCTCTGGTTCAGACTGAAGGGCGATGCCTCTCCAAGGCAAATATCCTGCCTCACGTAATGTTCTCTCTCCATCTTTTCACTCTGGGGTCAGGGCAAAGAGCTAATAGAGACCAGGATTTTCCTAGTTCTGGTCTCTGTCCAACTTTGTTTACAGAGTACCAGGCTTCTTGATTAATATAGTCAGTTGACCAATTCTACAAATGATTATCCAAATGGTGAAAGCTTAGTAAATTATAAATCAACCAGAATGAAATAATCACCACATAAATGAGTTTTTTTTTTTTTTTTATCAATTGCTAACTCTAATAACTCAGTTCTCATTCTTCATTGCAAATGTCTGAAAATCCCCTGTGAAGCCATCTGTACCTAGACTTCTCTGTGTTGGACATTTTAATGAAAACTTAAATTTCTTTTGTTATATGACTGTTCAAATTAATTACATCTCATTTTTCTTTTGTTTAGTTGTCCTTAGAGTTTTCGATAGGCAATAAGCTTCAGATTATTAAAATGAATACTTTGAGCAGTCTTATCAGGTACATTTATTGTGACACTGTCAAGAAAATAAAGTGCTGTCCCTCACCTTTGAAGATGGCCAGACTCCCCCTGGGACCCATCCTCCCACACTTCCCTTTTTTACCTGCCTCACTGGAACCACCCACCCTGATCTGCTCACTCTCACTATTGTTTGCTTCTTCTAGAGGTTTACAGAATGGATCCTATAGTAAGTTCTATCCTCTGGCAGACTCATTAGCATATTACTTCAAGCTTCATCACAGTTGCTGTATCTATAGTTCCTGATTTTGTCACTGAATCATATTGCATGTGTATCAAATGTTGGTTAACACTTGGTTGTTTCTCATTTGGGTCTATTAAGATTAAGCTTCACAATATTTATACAAAAGAGCACCTGTACTTGGATGTTTACTGCAGCACTATTTATAATTGCAAGGACATGGAAACAACCCAATTATCTAAGACAGATGAATGGATGAAAAAGATGTGGTACATATACACAATGGAATATTACTCATCAATTAAAAATAATAAATTTGATGAATTTATTATAACATGGATGTACCTAGAAGAAATCATATTAGCAGAAACAAGTCAGAAAAAAGAAGACAGAAACCAAATGGTTTCTCTAATATATGGGATATAGGAAAAACAAGAAAAAGGCCAGGAAGATAAGTCCAAACAAGCTAACAACCAAACTGAAGTACACAGCTGAGATGGGAGGGAGTGGTCAGGGAGGGGAGATAGTGGGTGAACCCTGGGAAAACAAAGATGTGAAATATGTATTTGTATATGTATATATATATATATATATAAAGTATTTAAAAAAGATTAAGCTACACAGTTATCAATCAGTTTTGAATGGATATAGATTTTCATTTCTAATGAATAATGACCTATATGAGTGGTATAATGGATCAAATAGAATGTGGTCAACATTTTAACACATGACTAGTAAAGTTCTGAGGTGTCCTATCATTTTTTACTGTCAAGTGTATGAGAATTTGAGTTTCCCCCCAATACCCTTAGGTTGGTCAGAGTTTTGAACTTTAAAATTCTAGTAGATCTGGTCAACTTCTGGTTTTGTTTGTTTGTTTGTTTGTTTTGAGACTAGGTCTCACTAATTTTGCCTGTGGAACTGCAGGCTCACATTGCCTAAGGTACCACAGACTCAAGCAATCCCAAGCCTCAGCTTTCCAGGTAGCTGGGATTACAGGTGCACACCACCATACCCAGCTATATTTTTTTTGCAACTAGGTTTCACTGCATGCCCTCGGTGGGACTCAAACCACAATTCCTGGCCCTAACCACGGTTTTCTAGTCTGCCACTTACAGCCATGCGTCTGTAATCCCATGCCTGGCCTGGTCAACTTCTGTTATCATCAGTTTTGTAAATTTAGCATTATTATGGAAGTCAGAGTTTGCTTGTTTGGACTTTAAATTGCCTTTACTTGTTCATAAATAATGTTGCAATCTACTCATGTCTGTGTATTTACTTGGTGAAGCATTTGTTCAAATTTTGTACCCAATTTTGAAATTAAGATTATTTTTAATCTTAATTTTGAAATTAAGAAATGCACAATTACTGTGCATTTGAAAATTTTTTCACCTACTTTGATTTCAAGTCACCCAACAGATGTAGTGGTTAGAAGTATTTCCCCCATGTGTTTTATAGTCTCAATATTTTAAAATCATTATGCAAAAAGCATGATGAAATACAGTTGGATATAGTCCAATTTTCTTTATCGTCTCTATGAACTGCAATGTTTGTCCCTTTTAAGGCACCTTTGCTTGACCCATGGTCACAAGATTTTATCGTATATATTCTTCTATCCCATATGTTCATGTGTTTATAATTTCAGACATTATATAGAAACTATTTTCTGTTTTAATAATGGCATATTTTATATTCGGTGCAGATTTGACTGGTGTATTCAGTGGCCCCACCATCACTTGCTGAAAGACTGTATTTCCTCCACTCAACCACCCTTGCTTCTCTTGAAATAGCAGGTCTGCATATATGTGGATCTATCTGTGGGCTCTGTGGGAATATTGACCTATTTCTTCATATTTATTCTCACATGAGTCTGACTTGATTACAATGCTTTTATCATCAGGCCATGTATCAATAGGAAAAGATTCATCTAGTCCTCTTGTGAAGCTGTTTTTGCTACTCCAGCTTGTTTAGATCTCCAAAGAGCTAGTATCAACTTGTCAATTTTCACCTAAAAAAAAAAAAAAAAGAAAGAAAGAAAGGAAAACCTGACAGTTCTTTTTTGGACTTATCATTGACTCCTTTTTTCCAGAAGATATTCATTTTTATACCTACCAATATTATGAATATTTCTATTTTTCTTCATTTGGTGTGAATTTTCAGTTGTTCTCATATAAACACTATTGTATATTTAGAGATGTTCCCTTTGGATTTCCAGTAGTATAAGTCTGTGAGCAGTTTTATATTTCTCCAAATTTCTTAATTTCACATTCAGTTTTGTTGAATATATGCCATATTGATGAATATCAATAAGACATATTTCTGTATAAAGACATACTCCTTTGTCTTCTGACTTCTTACATTGTTTAGTTGTTACTATTTCAAATAAGTTAGTTCTTACAGCTTACTTTTGTGATGATTAGGTATGTAGATTCACCACTCATATTTGACCCTCCTAACTAAAATGAAACCACCTGAGTTCACTCTTCCAGGTCTTCCAGTGTGAGCATAACAAGACAGGTTTTCAAATCAACACCACATTCTAAGCACACCCCTAGTCTAAGGCCATACCACCCTGAACGTGCCCCATCTCGTCTAAGCACCCCCCCCCACCTGTGGACCTGATCTTGGTAATAAGGTTAGGAAAGACTATTTAGTGAGTCAGAGTAAGTAAAAGACAGGAAATTGGCAAAAACAATAGAAGCAAGCTGGAAAACTAGGTAATTTCTTCAAAGAATAACTCTCATTTTGCATAGATGTAGTTTATGCATATTAAATTTATATAGATATGTGAATGTTTCATTTAGGTATTATTTTTCATATTTCATATTGCAGAAGTCACATGTATTAACTGTAATTACACACTCCTAATAATATAATTTTATATCCACACATCACCAAATCTATTGTTCACATAAAATTATTATCATGGTTTATTGCATTTTCCTCAGCTTACTCTTTTGTGTTACTGCCTAACATGGGGATTTATTAACTTGACATATAGTTTGATAAATTTTCACATGGGCATATAGCCATTGTTACCTATATATTGTTACCACTGGAAAAAGATACAGAAATTTTATAGCAATGTGAAATTTTCTTTTTTATAGAGAACTGAATCACTTACTGAACACAGAAAATTTTGGGATATATATCATTTTACATATTTATAAAAAGCTCATTGGCCAGAAACCTCAGGAAATGAAATTACATGTCAACAAAAATTTATTATAGGAATGTCATATCTAAAAATTGGAAATTCATTTGATATTAACAGATTTTTATATTATATTCTTCCTGATTCCATCATTCCACTGACTGTGAGTAGCCAAGGACAAAAACAAAGATTTTTCAGCATTAGCAGAATTGAAGGAGTTCCCTCCCTCATTTCTACCAATTCACATCCCCCTACTCTCCAACTCCAAAATCTGTGCCTGTTACAATAACACATCATGTATTCCAAGAGTTGTTAAGAAAGCATTAGAAATATTGAGTCAGTCTGGTTGATGAAAGTTGCTGTATCTCAGCCTAGAGAGGTATTATAATACATTCAGATGGAGTCTTTTGACATAAGGAACTTAGCTCGATTAAAAAGTGTTTGCAGGGCACGTTTTATGTCTCTGTTTCTCAGGCTGTAGATGAAGGGGTTCAACAGGGGGGTGACTACCATATACATGACGGAAGCTATTATGTTTTCATCAATAGACTTTGAGATAAAGTAAACTTCTGCAATGGTGCCATAGTACAAACACACAACCAGGATGTGGGAGCCACAGGTAGAAAGGACTTTGAGGAACTTCTTAACAGAGGGATCTTTCAGGACCGTGGTCCATATCCAAATATAGGAGCCTAAGATCCCACAGAAAGGCCCCATGACAACTACCACCCCTTCAGTGAGGATGACCAACTCGTTGAGTGAGATGTCTGAGCAGCTCAACTTCAGGAGGGCAGGGAGATCACAGAAGTAGTGGGGGATGAAATTGTCGGCACAGAAAGACACTTGGGACAAGAGGATGGTGTGCAACAGGCCATGGAGACAGGAGAAGAAGGCAGATGCAACTACTAAGGAGATGCATAACTCCTGTCTCATGATGGTGTTGTAGTGGAGTGGCTGACAGATGGCCACATACCTGTCATAAGCCATCACTGCAAGGAGAAAATCATCAAGAACACCAAACCATATTAAAAAATACATCTGGGAAAGGCACTGTGCATAAGGTATGGACTTATCGCTAGTCTGCATGTTCATCAGCATCTTTGGGACAGTGACAGATGAGAGACACACATCGTTCAAAGCCAAGTGACTGAGGAAGAAGTACATGGGGGTGTGGAGGCGAGAGTCCAACCTGATGAGCAGGAAGATGAGCAGGTTCCCCAGCACCGTGGTCAGGTAGATGCCCAGGAACAGGGCAAAGTACATGCTCTGTTGCTCTGGACGGATGGGCAGCCCCTGGAGGATGAACTCGGACACGCTGCTCTGGTTCTCCCACTTCATGTTACTCAAGACTCTGCTGTTATGAATTAAAGGAGAGGCAGGAATCTTAGAATTAGCCATAAAAACATATTAAGTTTCTCTCTGCGTGAAGGTGTTAATTATAACCAGGCCTGTATTTTACTCACAGATGTTGATGCTTGAAAACAGTCTATCACAGTCAAGCTCCGTCAAGACCCTCTCAATATTCCACAAGTTTTCCTCCTGTGGATCAGAAACACATGTTTTCTCCATTGTATAACTACTTCCTGAGCAGCAACTATTCCAGGTACAACACAAAAGCACAGGTCTCAGCGTAGTGAAGGAAAAATGCAGTCTGTGCCCTCAAGGTATGGGCACCATTATACCATGCTCCCCGAAAGACATTTGTGGTAAATCATCAGAGAGACAGGAGACAAACTTCTGGAATTCCTCTTAGGGATACAGTGAATATTGAAACTGGAATAGAAGACATTAGCGTTTGTGACAGGTTTACAGTGAGCTGACAGATCCTTACTGATCAAGCCATTTAGTATTTCCTTTAAATTATGTGTCCATCCAGAGATTCCAAACTGATCTTAAGAATAATATAGAACATTTAGCAATAACACACGCTCTGCCAGACATTATGACTATGGTTCTTTCTACATATATTTTCTGCTGAAGTTCTTGTCATGGCACTAATTATTCAGTCATACAAAATGTTATGACTATGAGGAATAAATGAATCCTATCAAATTTGTGCAAAAGTGCACCACTCATAAGTACAAGAAGTGATTGATAAGAATATCTCAGCAGGATCCATCACTCTCCATCAATATCAAATCCCTAATGAGAATGTACAGAAGACAAAATAAACATGTAGAGTGGTATCATTTGTGACTCTGTGAGTCCAGAGCTCACGATTGTTCATCGTGCATTTTAGTAATGGCTTTCACATACTTTAATTTTTAAAAGTAAATGTATATATAGAGATTGTATGGCATGTTAGCAAAATATATTCCTCTGTTTCATAAATGGCATAAGACACAGGCCAATGATTTAGGTGACCACATGGGGATTCCATGTCCAGCCTTCCCCTGGCAGTGAAGTGGCAGTCACACTTGCTGAGAAGGCTCGGACTAACTCTCTCCTTTCAAGCAGCCGAGCAGCACAGCAAGACCTCCTCAGGCTGTGACCTCGCTCAGGGCTATGCCTGTCATGGTTCATGGCCACTAGAGGGGACAGTGTCTGGATTCCTGTGTGAAAGCCCGACCGCTCATTGTCAGGGTCCATATCTGCCTGGTTGAAAAGACACAAGGAAATAAGCAGAACCAGCTGGACAGACCAAGATATTGATTCAAGAAGTGCTATGAGGAAGGTGCTGAGTCCTGAGCCATGGAAGGATCAGGTTGTTGATCCAAGTGTGTGAGGGACTGGTAGGTCCCTCTTTTCTTGCATGTCACCTGTTCTGCCCCCAGACAGCAGTGAAATACAAGTCTCCATCACACCCCTGACTTGGGGAAAGTTCCTGCTCTCCATTTTGTACCAATTCTGAGCCAGACTTGATGCTGGATAGTTCCTGTGCATTGCCTCATTTATTCCTCAAAATACCATTGTGTGGACATGGTTATCCCTCTCAAGAAGGAGAGTGCCAGAGAGCTAGGGTAGAAGGGCTACATGTTGACCAGGCCCCAGTGGCCCCAACTGCAGACCCTGAAGTCCCATCCATGTGATGTTTGGCCGATGTGGAGACAAAATAGTTTCCTCAGTGTCATGAAAGATCACTGTGAATGGCCCTGAGGTGTCAGTGTGAGGCAATGGGTCACCACGCATTAGAAGAGTAACTGCGGAAACACTGCTTATAATTAAACATCAGCAGACACACATACACACAAAACCTTGGAATGACAGGCATATATATTAAAACAAAAGCAAGACTTCCACCCAATATCACTGAATAACAATTCCAGGCCTTCTCTCCCCTGCTGTCATGGAAAAAATACAGGGGATCCTATCCCCTGGCTCACAGTGGGGAGCACATCTCTCTTCAGACTGTAATGCTTACCTGTGATGATTAGTCCGAGATGAATAAGTGCATGTTATGGAGGAAGAAGAGGCAGATATTGGAGAGCAAAGGACTGATTGTCAGACTGCAAATCACACTCAAATGTGGTCCCCACCTGCATAATGGGGGCCCACTTAGTACTTGTGTTTGGTCTAAAGAAAAGAAAACAACCACATTGTGAGTTATTTCTTCTTTTTTTTTGGCAAAATAAACATCACTTGTATTTATTTGTACTTAAACTTACATAATAGGAACTAACTAATTGATGGGGCACTGTTATTAGGATGCAGGAACAGAAAACAACTCTCTAAAAATATGAATGAACAAATTAAGGTCTGCATCAACACAGAGAACAAAGGGGCAGAGGTCATCAATGAAGTACACTGTAGCTTAACCCTTCACCTTAACAACTGAGTATTTTAGCTAGTCTCCCAATCCCAGAAAAGAATCCTTCCTTTCACAGCTTTGTGCTGTGCACTTCATAGTCTTGAAGTTATATTCTAGATTCCACAGATATTCAGACAAGTATATCTAGTTATCTATACCAGAGACACATTTTATGGTCAGAGCAGTCACGCTCACGGACACCTGATTAAGATTCCAACCTCCCCAACCCCTAACTCTCCGAAGTAGCCACAGTAGGTATACTGAGAAGGCAGGCTATCAAGAAAGATACAAACTCTAAAAGAAGATTCCAGAATTAAAATAGGGGAGGGGAGGTGGTTGATGACCCCCCAGATATTAAAATGATGTGAAATAGATATATATGCAAATAAATTATTTTTTAAAAAGCCACTGCCCAAAATTGAGGATGAAAGACTCTATTTCTACCTTCTATCTGCCTTCCCTTCCTTCTTTTTCATAAGAGAGATGGGGTGCCCCACAAGATTTTATTTTTGAGACAGCAATCACCCACACCCATCCACATGGAGGCACAGATCCACATGGAGGCACAGCTGACCTCTAACCACAGAGACACCCTGCTCACCTGGAACTCCCATTCACTCTGGCCTGTGTAAACCTCTTCACCTCAGGCAGCTTCTAGTCAGTATCTGAGCACTCAACTTCTGTTGGGAAGACCAGTTTCTGTTGGGAAGACCAGCGTAAAAGAGGAAAAGGACGTCCTCCATGAGCCCATCATCTTCTGAGCTGCCGCATCTGTCCAGGTGCCAGACAATAGCCAGAGGAACACCACCTTATAAGCTGCTGAGAAGACAAGGAAAGGGTCCCTGAGCTCCTGATTAAGGAAAGATGGTAGCCTAATTCTCTCAAGTCCGATCAGACCATGGGGAGGAGCCTGCATGGAGGCTAGAGGAACTAAGTTGGCAGCCAAGTCACCTGAGAGGGTGTCCTAGGTACAGGACCACCTGGGCTCTTCTCTGCCTGTAGCTCCAATCAGGCAGCAGATGGCATGATTGTCCTCCAGTGCCCATGTGCCCAGTGCCCTGGGCTTTCTGGTCACCCACTATTGGCCCTAAATAAGTATAGTAACTTCTCTCAGCCTAGTTGTGTCTGTTATAAATGCAGATGTTATCATTATTCATGCTATTATGAAGGGATTAAGAGACTGTACATGGTAAGGCACCAAGTGTACAATGTCAGCTTTTGTTGGCATTATCATTGTATATTCCAGCAAAAGACTAACATATCTGTAATCTTGAATAGTATCTCAGTGTTAGAGGATTGCGTCATTCAATTGATTGAAAGACCTTAGTTATACCCACAGAACAACACAGAGTGATATAAATTTCAGCACATCAGCCGGTGCAGCCTCACATCCACTCTGTTTAACTCTTGGTCACACACACCCCAGGCCACAGGGCTCTGTGCTCCCACACATTCTTCAGAATGTGGCCATTTTTGCAGTACCCTCCTCAACAAGTCTTTCCTATACTCTTGCTCCACCTAGCCCACCTCTTTCCTCATTCCAGTGTTGATTATACCTATCATTTACCCTGACATTGGGAACAAGGTTCCTACCTCTCTCCCCAATATCACAGCACCTCTAGGAGGGAGACTGTGTCATGTGAAATCTGCCCCCTCAGAGCACAGTCTGCACTCATGGGACTCACTGGGCATCAGTAGCTGAAATGCAGTTTCTCTCATTAAGACAGAAGGAAGATGCCATCTCTGAGGCAAATATCCTGCCTCACTTAATTTTCTCTCTCCATCTTTTAACTCTGGGTCAGGGATAAAGAACTAGAGACCAGGGATTTTCCTAGTTCAAGGTTCTGCCCAACTTTGTTTACATAGAACCAGAATGATTAATTAATATAATTAGTCAACTACCAATTCTACAAATGATCATTGAAATGTTAAAAGGTTAGTAAAATAATAAATCAACCAGAATGAAATAATCACCTAATGAGTTTCCTACCAGTTGATAGCTCTAATAACTTGGTACTCTTTCTTCATTGCGAATGTTTGAAAAAATCGCCTGTGGTGTCATCCATACCTCAACTTCTCCCTGTGGATCAATTTAATGAAAAAATTAAAATTTCTAATTGCTAAAGGACTGTTCAAATTATCATCTTAATTTTTTCCTTTGTTTTGCTGTGTTAATTTTCATTTGATACACAATTAACTTCAAATTATTACAATGAATCTTTGATTAATTTTATCAGATGCATTTATTGAGAAACTACAAAGTAAATAAAGTGCTGTTCCTAACAGTCCAACCACTATGGCAAGCTGTGTGGAGGACCCACAAACTATTTAAAATGGATCTACCTTTTAATCCAGCAATCTCTTCTGGGAATCTTCCCAAGAGATACAAAAACAGCAATTCAAAAGGAAACCTGCACTTCTGTGTTTATTGCTGCACTATTTTATAATAGTCAGGACATGGAAATGATCCAAATGCCCCAAAACTGATGAATGGATCAAAAAGTTGTAGTACATTTATACAATAGGGTATTTTTCAGCAACAAAAAATACAAACTCAATTCATTTGCACCAACATGGATGTATCCAGAAGGAATTATGCTAGCTGAAATTGAAAGAGAAAAAGATAAATATCCGTTGGTCTCACTTATATGTGCGAGATAGGGAAAAGAAACAAATGACAAGAAAATATTAAAATTAACAAACTGATAACTGAACTGAAGCATACAGACAGGGAGAGGCAGGGAGGGAGGGTGAATTCAGGAAAGAGAAGGGCACAAGTGAATAGGATGGTGGTTTGCAAGTAACATGATGGTGGGAGAAATCTGTAGTACAAAATAATGTTAGAAGATATATGTATATATAATCAATTAAAAATGTAAAAAATACATAAATAAAGTGCTGTCTCTCACCTCTGATCATGTTCAGTCCCACCTGGGACCCCTCTACCATACTTTCCTTTTTCTCCTGCTTCACTCTAACCATCCACCCGTGATGTGCTTACTCTCACTATAGTTTGCTTGTTTTAGAGGTTTTCAGAAATGAATCATAAAAAGTATGTGCTCTGGCAGCCTCTTTCATTGGCATATTACTTCAAACTTCATCACAGTTGCTGTATTTTTAGTTCATGATTTTGTTGCTGAATCATGTTGCATGTGTATCAAATATTGGTTACTACTGGGTTGTTTCCCATTTGTGTCTATCAAGATTAAGCTGAACAGCTATAAATCAGTTTTGCATGGACATAAACTTTCATTTCTAATGGGTAATGACCACTATTGGGATAGCAGGATCAAATAGTCAGTGGGTGCTCAACATTTGAAGACACGATTAGTGTTCAAAGTTGTCATGTCATTTTTCACTGTCACTGTGTATGAGAATTTGAATTCCCCCAAAGACATTTATATTGCTCAGAGTTTTGAGCTTTATCTTTTTTGTTGATTATATATAATGCATCATTGTACACCCCAGGATTCTCCCACCACCTTGTCACCCATGAAACTTTTTCTTTGTCACTTGTGCACATCCCTCCCTGACCTCCCCCTCCTTCTCTCCTCTCCTTTCTTGTATACTTTATTTCTATTGTTTGCTTGTTAATTTTTCATTTTTCGTGTAGTTTCTGCTTATATCCCTCATATAAGTGAGACCATCTGGTATTTGTCATTTTCTTTCTGGCTTATTTCCACTAGCATGATTCCTTCTAGTTCCAGGCAAGTTGCCATCAATGACATTAGTTTGTCTTTTTTGATTGCTGAATAGTCTTCTATTTTGTAAATGTACCACATTTTTTTCTCTTTTTTTAGAGTAGGTCTCACTATGTTGCCTGGGGTAGTCTCAAACCCACAGACTCAAGTGATTCCCCAGCCTCAGACTCCCAGGCAGCTGGGATTACAGGCACATGCCACCATGCCTGGCTATGTTTTTGAGACTAGGTCTCACTATGTTACTTGGGATAGTCTCAAACCCACAAACTTGAGTGGTTCCTAGATCCCACCTCCCAAAGTGTACCACAATTTTTGATCCATTCATTTGATTCATTTGATCCACTTGATTCATGCTTTGGGGCATTTTGGTTACTTCCATATTCTAGATATTGTGAATGGTGATACAATAAACATAGATGTACGGCCATCCTTTTGAATTAGGGTTTTGGTACTCTTTGGGTATACTCCCAGCAGTGGAATTGCTGGATTGAATGATAGTTCCATTTTCAGTAGTTTGGAGGTTCTCCAAACAGCTTTCCATAGTGGTTGAATCAGTCTGCCTTCCCACTAGCAATGTAAAAATGTTCCTATTTCTCCACATCCTCACCAGCACTTATTCTTGCCCATTTTCTTTGCATGAGCCATTCTTACAGGTAGGAGGTGGTATCTCAATGTGATTCTGATCTGCATTTTCTCTGATTACATGTAATGTTGAACACTTTTTCATATGTCTGTTGGCCATTTGAATTTCGTCCTTGGAGAAGTGACTTTTTGGTTCTTCTATTCATTTGTATTGGATTTTTTTTTACTTTATTTTTATTAAATTGTATGAACTCTTTATATATATTTGCTATTAATGCCTTGTCTGTTTTATGTTGAGTAAATATTTTCTCCCATTCTGTTGGGATTCTCTTTGTTTTGCTTATTATTGCTCTCTCCCTCTTTTTTAAAAGAAATCTATTTGGCTTTATTAAAGGAGTCATGAATTGTAGAGCAACCAGGATATTACAATAGCTTATGCATACAGGGTAATACAGACACAAAGAATGTAGGTCAAGGTCATTAACAGAAGAGATTTTCCAGGTACAACCATCTCTCAGGGAAGGGGCAGGAGCCTATAAATGACTTATTCCTGGTGCTAATTAGGAAATTCCAGGTTGATTAGTTTGGGATTGGAAAATGTTTTCAAGCACTATTGAAATATACTGCACATATTATAAAATGAATGAGTTTTAAGTGTACAAATTATTCTAGCTCTACTGATGGATTTTTAATTTTTTATTATATATAATATTACATATTATATATTATATATGTTATATATATAATATTATATATATATTACATCCTTGTGTACTCCAGGGTTCTCCCATTTCCCTAATACACATTAACGATCTTTCTTAATCTTAGCTGCCCTCCACCTCCCCTGTTTCCTTCCTCCTCCCCTTCTCTCGCTGTATGGTTCGGTTGTTTCTAATTTTTCTTATTTGTTTTTTCCTATATCCTTCATATAAGTGAGTACATCTCATATTTCTCTTTTTCTTTCTGGCTTATTTCTGCTAATACAAGTCCTTCTAGCTCCATCCATGTTGCTGCAAATGATATACATTTGTCCTCCTTGATTGATGCATAATATTCCATCGTGCACATTTTTTTTCCTGTCATTCATCAGTTTTGGGGCATCTGGGTTGTTTCCATATCTTGGCAACAGTAAACAGAGCTGCATGAACGTGCGCGTACATGTGTCCTTTTGAATTAATGTTTTCATGTCCTCTGGGTAGATCCCCAGTAATGGAACTGCTGGGTCTAATGGTAATTCCACTCTCAATTGTTTGAGGGTCCTCCACACAGCCTTCCATAGTGGCTGGATCAGTTTGCACTCCCACCAGCAGTGTAAGAGAGTTCCTTTTTCTCCACATCCATGCCAACATTTGTTGTTGTCTGTTTTATTTATATGGGCCATTCTTACTGGTGTAAGATGATATCTCAGTGTGGTTTTAATTTGCATTTCCCTGATTCTTTCATGTGTCTATTGGCATCTGTATTTCCTCTTTGGTGAAGTGTCTTTTTAGTTCTCCCCATTTTTCGACTGGGCTTTTTGCTTTGTTTATGTTGAGTTGTGTGAGCTCTTTGTGGCTCCTTGTAATCAGATCCTTATCACTTGTCTGTAGGGCAAAATTTTCTCCCAGTCAGTTGGGTTTCTTTTTGTATTGTTTATTATCTCTTTTGCTGTACTGAAGCTTTTTAATTTGATGTAGTCCCAGCTGTTAATGTTTTCCTTCATTTTTTTTTTTGCCAGCTGCAGTTGTTTCCAGAAATGGATTTCTGAAGTGAAATTCATGGAGGGTTTTGCCCAGGTTTTCCTTTATGTATTCTATGGATTTTATGGTTGGTACTTATTATCTCCCTTTTACTGTGCAGATTTTTTTTAGTTTAATATAGTCCCACATTATCTTTACCTTTATTTTCTTGGTTCCAAGAAAAGGAGTCCTTAAAGAAGGACTTTAAAGATGAGTCCTTAAAGAAGTTTCTGAGATAGATGTCTTGGAATCTTTTGCCTGTTTTTTTTTATATATATTTTTTGGTGTCAGATTTTATGTTGAGTTCCTTTATCCATTTTGAGTTGATTTTTGTACATGGTGTGAGACAGTAATCTAGCTTCATTTATTTCGCATGTTGCTGTCCAATTTTCCTGCACCATTTATTGAAGAGACTTTTTCCAGCATATATTTTCATTCCTTTGTTAAAGATAAATTGTTCATATATGTGTGGCTTTATTTGTGGGTTTTCCATTTGATTCCATTGGTCTATGTATCTGTTTTTGTTCCAGTACCATGCATTTTTTTATTATAATGGCTTTATAATAATGTTTATAAAGTTTAGGAGTGTGTTTCTTCCATTCTTCCTCCTTTTAGTCAGGTGAGCATTTGCTCTTTGGACTTTTTTGTGGTTCCATATGAATTTTAGTAATATCTATTCTATTTCCTTGACGAATGTCATTGATATTTTTATTGGAATTGCACTGAATCTGTAGATCCTTTAGGTAGTATGACCATTTTTATGATGTTAATTTTTCCTGTCCATGAACAGGGTATGTCTTTCCATTTCCTTGTGTCATTTTCTATCTCTTTTAATGGTGTTTTGTAGTTCTCTTTGTAAAGGTTTTTCATCTCTTTTGTTAAATTTATGCCCAGGTATTGAATTTTCTTGGTTCTGTTGTGAATGGTAGGGTTCTTTTGATTTTGTGTTCTTGAGATTGATTATTTGTATATAGAAAGGCTACTAATTTTATGTGTTGATTTTGTAGTCAACTACTTTACTGAATTGATTTACTGCTTCAATTAGATTTTCTGTGATTTTTTGGGATTCTCTGTATAGAGTATCATATCATATTCATACAAAGATAATTTTGCTTCTTCAGGCATCCTTGTCTTGTTCAAATCTTAAGGGAAATTATTTTAGGTTTTCACCATTAAGTATGATCTAGCTGAGAGTTTGTCATATATGGCTTTTATTATGTTAAGAAATGTTGCTTTTACTCCAAGTTTTTCAAGGACTTTCATAATGAATGGATACTAGACTTTATCAAACTCTTTCTCTGCTTCTATTGATACAGTCATAAAGTTTTTATTTTATCCTTGTTGATGTGATTATATTAATTGATTTTCAGATGGTAAACCAAACTTGTGCATCTGGCATAGATCTTACTTGGTCATGGTGTATAACCCCTTTGATGTATGGTTGGAGTTAGTTTGCCAAGATGTTATTTAAGATTTTTGCATCTGTATTCATTGGGGAGATTGGTCTATAATTTTCTTTCTTTGTCTTATCTTTGTTTGGTTTTGGAATTAGTGTGACATTTGCTGCATAGAATGTACTTGATAGTTTATTTTCACAATTTTTGGGAAGAGTTTTTATTATACAGGTATTTTTTCATCTTTAAATGTTTTTGGGAGTGCTTGAATGATTGCTTCAGTTTCACTGCTTGTAATTGGTTTGTTTAGGTTCTCTGTTTTCTCTTCGTTGGGTGATTGTGTAGTTCTAAGAATTTTTTCATTCATTTCATCCAGGCTGTTGCATTTCTTTGCATATAATTGTTTGTGGTAGTCTCTGCTTATGCTCTGTATTTCTGCTGTTTTTGTTGCAATTTCCTCTTTTTCGATTATTATCTTACTATTTTGCATTTTCTCCATTCTTTTCTTTGTGAGTTTTAGTCATAGAGGTTTGTCTATTTTATTTTTTATAAGAACAAGTTTTTGGTTTCATTGTTCTCTTGGATTTTTTTAAAATTTCTAATTCATTGATTTTTACTTTAATTTTTTTTCCTGTCTTCTGTTGGGTTTTGGATTTGTGCTGTTGTTGTTGCCCCTTTTTCAGTTGCTCAAGTTGGGAAATTAGTTTTTTTTCTCTGTTTTTTATTTCTTGCTTTTTGATATGGGCCACAATTGCTATGTACTTTCCTCTTAATACTGCTTTTGTTGCACCCCATATATTCTGTAATGTTGTGTGGTCTTCATCATCATTTGTCACCATGAATATTTTAATTTCTTCTTTGA
The DNA here is from genome assembly GCA_004024945.1 of Uropsilus gracilis. Lineage (NCBI taxonomy): Eukaryota > Metazoa > Chordata > Mammalia > Eulipotyphla > Talpidae > Uropsilus > Uropsilus gracilis. The sequence continues at coordinate 56,561 of PVHY01005521.1, forward strand.
TCTCATTTACCCACTGTTCCTTCAGTTCATGCTGTTCAATCTCTCTCTATGTTTTAGACAAATCTCCTTGCTTTCTTTTTTTCATTAATTTCTGCTATGATGCTTTTCTGGTTGGAGAAAACAGTTGGTTATTTTGATCTTCATGTGTTTATTTATTTTTGTTTTGTGTCCTAAGATTGGTAAGTTTTAGAGAATGTTCCTGTGCATTTGAAAGAGTGTATTCATTTATTTTTGAGTATCCTATAAATATCTGTTAGGTCCAAGTGATCCAAGTCTTCATTGAGAGCTATTGTGTCCTTGTGTAATTTCTGCCTTGTTTATCTGCCCTTTGGTGAGTGCTGAAGTCTCCTACCACATATGTATTTTCATTAATGTCTGTTTTCAGCACTATTAGTAATTATATAATGAATTTTGGTGCCCCCTCAATTGGTGAATATTTACTGATGAGTCTTGTGTTCTTCTGGTGTATGAACCCCTTGATCTTTATGTAATGTCCTTCATTGTCTCTTTTAACCTTTTTTTTTAAGTCAACTTTGTTTGCTACAAGCATGGCTACCCCTTCCTTTATTGGAGGACCATTTGATAGGAGGACTCTTTTCCAACCTTTTACTTTCAGTCTGTGCTTACTTTTAGAGTTCAAGGTTATTTCCTGGTGGCAGCAGAATGTTGCATTCTGCTTTTATTCCAGTGTGCTATTCTGTGTCTTTTAGTTGGTGAATTTAGTCCTTTAATATTTAGGGTGATTATTGATACCTGTGTTTGAAGTTACCATTTTGGTGGTCATTTTGCAGTTCTATTTACTACCTTGCTTTGTTTTTCTGCTCACTCTTCTGTTGGTTTAGTTTGTAAGGCTTCTTGTATAATTTCTTAGAGTGGAGGGTTTGTAGCAGTAAATCTCTGAAGATTTTGTCTGTCTGAGAAGGTCCTGATTTTTCCTTCACAGAGGGAGGACATCCTCACAAGGTATAATTTTTTTCTAGGAGTTTTTTTGAATTTGTGGCTCCATCCTTCCCTTGCCTGAAAAATTTCCTCAGAGAAATTTGGTATCAGTCTAATGGGTGTTCCTTTGTATGTTGTTTCCCTTTGCTGGTTTTCATTATTTTTTCTTTAATTGTATTCTTGGCAGCTTTACTATTATATGTCTTACCATAGTTTTCTGCTTGTTATGGCAATTTGGCTTCCTTCTAGCTTCTTGTATGTCTACTTTTATTTCCTTCAGGTTTGAAGAGTTTTCCTCAGTTATCTCCTTAAATATATTTCTGTACCCCTGGCTCTTTTTTCATCTTCTGGTAGTCATACGACCCTTATATTTCCTTTTCTCATGCTATCTGACATATCTCTAAGGTTTTTTTCATGTTTTGTTTTTTATATTTCCCTTTTATTTTCTCATTTGGTTCTTTTTATTTCAGTATTTTCAAAAGTACTGGTTTGTTCTGCCATTTCCTCTATTCTATTTTCCCGGCTTTTACTGGCCTCTTTAAGCTCCTGTAGTTCTCTTTTAATGTCCTGTGTTTTTTTCTAGCTCCTGTCTTAAAGATTCTATTTAGTTCTTCTGTTGATTACATTACTCATAATCAATTTTTCTTGTTTATATTTTTCTACCTCTTAAATCTTGTAGAATTTTATCATGATAATTTTCAGTTCTTTATCTAAAAGATAGAGCATTTCTTCAGCATCATCAACCTTGCATTCTGGGGCTTGTTTGTTTGTTTTTCCTGTAGTTTTCCCTAAGGGACTGCTTAAATATTTTCATTTTTCCTCCTTTCTGTTGTTTGTTTACTGGCTTTCTCTATGTGTTGGGCCACTGTAGCACTTGTACTGACTGCCATGGTTGTTGAAGACTCTTGTCAGGATGTGGATGGTTCTACTTGGTGTCTAAGTTGGTTTGATTTGCTTTGTGTCTTCCAGTTCATGGTTCACCTAGTGTAGGGCCTTAATTTCCACACTTTGCACAGGTGGTGATCAGGTCACTATTACCCATAAGCTTCTCCCTCCCCTGGATGGGCACTCACTGGAGCACCTGGTGCAGGGCCATGGTTTCTTCAAACTGCCACAGTGGTGACTGGATCAGCATCATCTAGACTTTTGGACTTCCAAATTCTGGTAAATTTGGTCAGTCCACAGCCATACCTCCCTAAACATACCTGATCTTATCTAGTAGATCTGGTCAACTTTTGTTATGATCAGTTTTGTAATTTAACATTCGGAAGGGAGTTCAGAGATGACTTTTTGGAGTTTTAAATTGCATTTGCTTCATCAGAAATAATGTTGAACTTTAGTGTATCTGTGTATTTGCTTGGTGAAGCATTTGTTCCAATCTTGTGTCCAGTTTTGAAACTGAGATTTTTTTACCTATTCCTGAATTTTTTAGTTATTTCACCTACTTGATTTCACATTACCTATCGGATAAAGGTACTTAGAAATGTTTTCAACATATGTCTATTAGTCTTATTCTTTTAAAAGTATTATTCAAAAAGTGATGATTTGGTATAGAGTCACTACTCACGTGCGATCCTCCATCTAACTGAAACTTTACCTGAGTTCACTCTTCCAGGTCTTTCAGTATGAGAGTAACCAGGCAGGTTTTCCAAATCAACACCACATTCTAAGCATCACCTCACTTGTGCACCTGATCTCAGTAATAATGTTAGAAAAAACTGTTTATTTGAGTCAGACTAAGTAAAACACAAGAAATTGGGAATTAGCAAAAAAAAAATCAAGCTGGAAAATTGGATCTTTTCTTCAAAAGAATGGCATTTCTGGGGAGGGGAGTTGAGAGGGAGTGGTCAGGGAGGAGAGGTGGTGAATACAAAGGGAATACAAAGATGTGGAATATATATATATTAATAAAAACAAAAACAAAAGAATGGTATTCATTTTGTAGAAAGATGTACATATTTAATTAGCATATTTATATGAACATCATCTAAGTATATGTTTTATGTATTATTTTCATATTATAAAGTTTATATATATTACCTGCAAAATGCACACTCCCCAATTTATATAATTTTATATCCATACATCGCCACAACTATACATACATAAAATCATAATCACCATTTGTTGCACCTTATTTGTTACTGCTGAACATGTGCATTTTAAATTTATTTATTAACTTGATATGTATTGTCTGATGATTTTTATAGACATATACCCATTGTTACATATCCATATAGAGCTTTTATACCACCCCAGAAAGTCTCTTATTTAGAAAGAACTTAATGACATATTGAACTCAGAAAATTTCCAGAATTGTGTCTGTACATGTTTATTAAAGGCTGGTTGACTCATGAATTCTACCTAAAAGAAAATGAAATTATGGGTCATCAAAAATTTATGATGGAAAAGTTAGAGTTTAAATATTGGAAATTCAATTTATATTAGAATTTTATATAATATTTATCCTAATTCCCTCATTCCATTGACTGTGAGGAGACAAGAAAAAAAAGGCATCAATTTTATGCAGTTAGTGCGTATGAGACCTTTCCATTCCTCATTTCTACCAGTTCACATCTTCCCCACTCTTCAATCTGAAGACTTGTGCATGTTGTAACAAGGCACCATGCTTTCCAAGAGTTGTTAAGAAAATATCAGAATTGTTGAGTCAGTCTGGTTGATGACAGCTGCTATATTTCAGCAGGGAGAGGTATTACAACACATTCAGATGGAGTCATTTGACATAAGGAACTTAGCCTGATTAACAAATGTTTCCAGGGCACATTTTATGTCTCTGTTTCTCAGGCTGTAGATGAAAGGATTCAACAGGGGGGTGACCACCATGTACATCACAGAAACTATTGTTTTCATCAATGGACATAGAGTAAGATTAAACTTCTGCAATGGTGCCATAGTATAAACATACAACCAGGATGTGGAGCCACAAGTAGAAAGAACTTTGAAAATTTCTTGACCAAGGGGGCTCTCAGGACTGCAGTCCAAATCCAGATATAGGGCCCAAGATCCTACAGAAAGGCACCCTGACAACCACCACCCCATCAGTGAGGATGACCAACTCATTGAGTGAGATGTCTGAGCATCCCAACTTCAGGAGGGCAAGGAGGTCACAAAAGTAGTGGGGAATGAAATTGTCAGCACAGAAAGACCCTTGGGACAAGAGGATGGTGTGCAACAGGCCATGGAGACAGGAGAAGAAAGCAGATGCAGCTACTAACAAGACTCACAGCTCCTGCCTCATGATGATATTGTAGTGGAGTGGCTGACAGATAGTACATACCTGTCATAGGCCATCACAGCAAGGAGGAAATCATCAAGAACACCAAATCATATTAAACATACATCTGGGAAATGCACTGTGCATAGGGGATGGACTTGTCGCTAGTCTACATGTTCATCAGCATCTTTGGGACAGTGACAGATGACAGAAACACATCATTGAAAGCCATGTGGCTGAGGAAGAAGTACATGGGGGTGTGGAGGCAAGAGTTCAGCCTGATGAGCAGGTTCCTCAACATCAGGTAGCTGCCCAGGAACATGGCGAAACAGGCCTGATGCTCCTCATGGATGGGCAGGCCCTGGAGGAGGAACTCGGATATAATGCTCTGGTTTTTCCCCTTCGTGTTGCTCAAGACTCTGTTTATGAAGCAAAAGAGGAGAGGTAGAAATCTTATAATTAGTTGTAAAATACAACAGTCTTCTCTTTCCATGCAGATATTAATTTTTAACTGGATCTCTGTATTTTGCTCACACCTGTTGATGCTTGAAAACAGTCACAGTTGAGCTCTGATGGTACACGTACCTTCCCAATATCCCACAAGGTGTCCTTCCTTCCATGGAACCAGAGCACATGTTTTCCTTATTCCACACTTTCTAAGTACAGCTTGTTCAGGCATGACACAAAACACTGGCCTCATTTATTCATAAAAGCATTATGTATGGGAATAGCTACCATCTTTTACTAGTGAGGAATCCGAATACCAGAGAGCAAGCATGGAAGAACTACATGATAATAAACTCCAGCGACACCTTCTGAAGTAACTGAGGTTCCATCCATGAGTAAGTGATGATTTTCCAGTGATAGAGACAATACAGTTCTCTTCAATGACTAGAATGATCACTGAGAATGACCCTGAGATGTCTGCGTGAGGCACTTTGGCATCTTGAAATGGAAGAACCAGAACCACTACAGAAACATGCCTGTATAGAAAATCAATACACACACATACACAAACTAAATCTTGGAAGGCAGGTATATATTTCTCAAAGAATTGCAAGAAACATCCCACATCATGACTAACAATCCCAGGCTCTCTGTCCTCTGCTATCATAAGTAAAAGCAGGAATTCCTACTCAGAGTGGGAAGCACATATCTCTTCAGACTTTACAATTTCTTTACTTTCCTTTGATGAGTTGTAGTGTGAGTTGTGGAGGAGGAAAACATAGATATTGGAGATCTAAGGACTGATTGGGGGGATAAAAATCACTCAAAAAATCACTCAAAAGTGGTTCCCCTTGCAAAATGGGGGCCCACTTGTTACTTGTGTTCTGGACCAAAAAGGGGGAAAAAATCACATTGTGAATAATATCTCTCCAATTATTTCTATCTTCTGTCTTTCTGCCTTTTGTTCCCTTTCCCCCCTTTCCCTTCCCTTCCCTTTTCTTCCCTTCCTTTCTTTTTCCATATTTCTTCAAAGAGATGAAGTTCTGCGTGCAGCTATTGTGAGAGAAGTCACCCACCTCTAAACACGCAGACCCACATGGAGGCACACCTGACCTCTAAGCACAGAGACACTCTATGCTCACCTGGCGCTCCTGCCCACTCAGGCCTATGTCAGCCCTTGTCACCTCAGGCAACTTCTAGTCAGTGTCTGAGCACTCAGCTTCTGTTGGGAAGACAAGCTGCAAAAAGCAGGTCATCCTCCATGAACCCATCACCTTCTGAGCTTCTGTGTCTGTCTGTGGTGCCAGAGAAGTCAGGGGGATACCATTTTCTAACCCACTGAGAGGACAAGGAAAGGGTCCCTGAGCTCCTGGATAAGGAAAGACAGAAATCCCATTTTCTCAAGTCCAATAAGACCATGGAAAGGAGCCTGTGGGAAGACTCAAGGGAACTGAGCAAGGAGCCAAGTCACCTGAGAGGGTGTTCCAGGTACAGGGCCACCTGGGCTCTTCTCTGCCTGTAGCTGCAACCAGGAAGCAGATGGCATGATTGTCCTCCAGTGCCCATAATCCCAGTGCCTAGGCTTTCTGGTCACCCACCGTTGACCCTAAATAAATAAAGTAACTTCCCTCAGGCTGTTTTTTTCTGTTACAAATGCAGGTGTAATGTTACTGTTATTCATGCTTTTATTTAGGCTATAATAAATCATACATGGAAAGGCAAAATGCATACAATGTCAGCTCTTACTCTCATTATTTTGTATATTGCTGCAATATATAAACATATCTGTAATCTTTAATAGTATCAGTTTTATATAATGGATGGTTTTTGAATGAATCAATAATTTTCAATTTTCAGTATTTTAAGACCTGCTTCCTTCCTAAGACCTGACTTACACCCACAGAACAACACAGAGTGATAAAAATTTCAGCACATCAGCTAGTACAGCCTCACATCCACTCTGTTTAACTCCTGGTAACACAGATCCGAGGCTGCAGGACTTTTTGTTCCCACAGAATCTTTAGAAAGTGACCATTTTGCAAGACCCTCCTCAAGGGTCTCCGCTACACACTTGTTCCACCTCTGTCCTTACCCCGGTGGTCATTATGTATATCTTCTCTCCTGCAACTTGGCAGAGGAATGATTCCTTCCTCTGTCCCCAATATCAAAGCACCTCTAGGAGGGAGGCTGAGTCCTATAACCTCCTGCCCGCTCAGGCAATGCAGGTCTGAGCACACTGGCTCACTGAGTGTCAGATGCTGAAATACAGCTTCTCGGGTTCAGATAGAGGACGATTCCCTCTCTGAGGCTAATATCCTGCCTACATAAGTTTCTCTCTCCATCTTTTAACTCTAGGGTCAGAGAGAATAAAGACCAGAGAATTCCCTAGTTCTCTCCCAACTTTATTTTAATAGAATCAGAGTTATTAATTAGTCAAGTAACCAAGTCTACAAATGATAATAGAAATGTTAAATGTTTGGTAAAATAAGAAATCAACCAGAATGAAACAATCACTGAATGAGTTTTCTAGCAAATGCTAACTCTTATAACTTAGAGCTCTTTCTTCTTTGCAAATATTTGAAAAAAAATCACCTATGAAACCATCTGTACCTTAACTTCTCCTTGTAGGTCATTTTAATAAAAACTTAGATTTTCTAATTGCTATAGGACGGTTAAAATGAAATCATATCATTTTTTCTTTGCTCATCTTTGTTGCTTTTTAATTAATACACAATAAGCTTCAGATTATTAAAATATCCATTTTAACGGATGCATTTGCCATGACACTATGAACAATAAAGTGCTTTCCCTTACCCCTGAGATGGCCAGTACCATCTGGGACTCTCCTCCCACACTTCCTTTTTTCACCAATTAGCTGTAACCATCTATTCCCTGATGTGCTTACTCTCACTATCGTTTGCTTATTTTACAAGTTCACAGAAATGGATCCTATAGTATGCGCTATTCTCTGGCAGATGTTCTTATTAGCATATTACTTCAAGCTTCATCTCAGTTGCTGTATCAATGGTTCAGGATTTTGTTGCTTAATCATACTGAATGTGTATCAAATGTTGGTTATCACTTGGTTATTTCCCATTTGGGTCTATTAAGACTAAGCTGAACAGTTATCAACCAGTTTTGAAAGGATAGACTTTATAGCTAATGGATAATGTCATCCAAGGAGTGTAGATGATCAAATAGTATGTGATCAACATTTTAAGACATGACTACTTTTGTTCAAAGTTGTATAATTTTTCATGTTAGTACTAGTGTATGAGAATTTGAATTCTGCCCAAAATCCTTAGGTTGGTCAGAGTTTTAAACTAAAATTCCAGTAGATCTGGTTCACATTTGTTATGATCAGTTTTGTAAATTTAGCATTCTGATGGTTTGTTAAGATTTTAACTTGATCATGGATAATGTTGAGATCTATTCATGCCTGTGTACTTATTCGGTGAAGCATTTGTTCAAATCTTATGCCCAATTGGAGTTGGATTTTTTTTTTTGCCCATTAATGATTGTTTGAAAGTGATTTCAAGTTGTTTATCAGATGTATTTAGAAGTGTTGTTTCCCGTGTGTCTAATAGCCTTATTCTTTTAAAAGTATATCAAAAAGCATGGAGTTAATGGGACTGAAGAAATTTCATTTCTCATTTCTGCCAGTGCTCAGCCTTCCTACTTTCCAAACCCCAGACCTGTGCATGTTGCAATAAGGCATCATGTATTCCAAAAAATTTTAAGAAAATATCAGAACCATTGAGTCATCCTGGTTGATGAAAGTGCTGTATGTCAGCAGACAGAAGTATTATAAGACATTCAGAGCAAGTCTTTTGACATAAAGAATTTAGCGCGATTAACAAGTGTTTCCAGGGCACGTTTTATGTCTCTGTTTCTCAAGCTGTAGATGAAAGGATTCAACAGGGGGGTAACCACCATATACATCACAGAAGCTATTATGTTTGCATCAATGGTCTTCGCAAAAAAGTAAACTTCTGCAATGGTCCCATAGTACAAACACACAACAAGGAGGTGGGATCCACAGGTTGAAAGGACTTTGAGGAACTTTTTAAAGGAGGGGTCTCTCAGAACTGTGATCCATATCCGGATATAGGAGCCCAAGATCCCACTCAAAGGCACAATGACAAACACTGGCCCTTCAATGAAGAGAACTAATTCATTGAGTGAGATGTCTGAGCAGCTCAACTTTAGGAGGGCAGGGAGGTCACAGAAGTAATGGGAGATTATATTGTCAGCACAGAAAGACACTCGGGACAAGAGGATGGTGTGCAAAAAGGAATGGAGAAAGGAGAAGATCCAGCACATAGCTACTAAGAAAACACAAAGCTCTTTCCTCATGATGATGTTATAGTGGAGTGGTTGACAGATGGCCGCATACCTGTCATAGGCCATCACTGTAAGGAGAAGATCATCAAAGCAACCAAAGAATATTAAAAAAAATGTCTGAGAAATGCACCCTGCATAGGGGACGGACTTGTTGTTAGTCTGCATGTACATCAGCATCTTTGGGACAGTAACGGATGAAAGACACACATCGTTGAATGCCAGTTGACTGAGGAAGAAGTACATGGGGGTGTGGAGGCGAGAGTCCAGCCTGATAAGCAGGATGATGAGCAGGTTCCCCAGCACCGTGGTCAGGTACATGCCCAGAAACAGGGCAAAGAACACAGCCCGCTGCTCCGGACGGATGGGCAGCCCCAGGAGGATGAACTCGGACATGCTGCTCTGGTTTTCCCACCTCATGTTACTCATGACTGCTGGTATGAAGCAAAGAAGGAGAGGCAGGGATCTGAGAATTAACCATAAAAACATAGCAGTGTCCTCTTTACATGCAGGTGTTAATTTTTTACTAGACACTTGGTTTTTATGCTCACACTTATTGATGCCTGAAAATAATCTGTCATAGTCGGTCTCTAATGGCACATCAGACCCTCCCACTATCCCACAAGATTTCTTCCTGTGGAACCAAAGCACATGTTTTCTTAATTCTATAATTACTTACTGAGCAGCAGCTTGTTCCAGACACGACACAAAGCACTGGTCTCAGTGTAGTGAATGAGAAATGTAGTCTGTGCCTGCAAGGACTGGGAACCATTATACCATGCTCACTGAAAATGGAAAACTAACCTGTGTGTGATAAATCATCAGAGAGTCAGGAGACAGACTTCTGAAATCCCTTTTAGGATATAGTAACTCTTTAAATCAGAATAAAAGAGCTGAGAGTTTGTGACTGGCTGACAGTGAGCTAAAAACATTCTTATTCATCAGTCATATTTAATATTCCTTTTAACTAAGAGTATACTCAGGGTCCAAACTGGCTGTATGATAGTGTCTAAAGTTAAACAGTAATGTACCCATTGAGCACCGGCCTTTTGTTCTACATCATTTTCCACTTAAATTGTCATCATGGCCTTAATTAATCAGTACTATAATATATAGTGACCGTGAGGTACAAAAGAGCCATTTCAAATTTGTGAAAAGGTTCACACTCATCAGTTTAAGAAGATGTTGATAACATATATCTCAGCAGGCTATAACACTCTCCATAAATATCAAATTCCCCAAGCAAATGGACAGATGTCTCTAAAAAATAAAGATGCTGAGTAGCATCATTTGTGACTCGAATGGTCCAGATTATTCATTAAGATTGTCCATCCTACAATTTATAAAGGTCTCTCACACACTTTAAATTTAAGAAGTAAATATACTTCTAGATATTGTATGGTATATTAGCAAAATATTATTCCTTCATTTAATAAATGACATAGAACACAGGCCAATGATTTAGATGACCACAAGGGGATTCCAGGCTCAAACTTCCTATGGAAGTGAAGTGGGAAGGGAAGGTTACAGTCACACCTACTACTGAGGAGGCTCCTGACTGGCTCCCTAAAACAGCTGAACAGCACAGCAAAGCCTCCTCAAGGACTGTGGCCTCACATAGGGCTCTGGTTGTCTTGGTTCATATCCAGTGCAGGGACAGAGTCTGAACCTCTATGTGGAGACCTGGCTGATCACTGCTGGGGGTCTTGTCTGCCTCAACAAAAAAAGACAGAAGGAAACAAGCTGAAACCAGCTGGATGGACCAGGACCTTGATATGGCCAGAAGCTATTAGGAAGATGCTTGGATCCAAGCATGGAAGGATAAAGTTGTGTGCTCCTAGAATTTCAGGTGAATCTTTTCATGCAGGATTCCTTGTGTTGCCCCAAACATCAGTTAGGTGGGAGCTTCATCACACCCACTGGCTTAGGGAATGATTGTGGAAATCCTCATCTCTACCGAGCACCAATTCTGAACTAGGCTTGATGCTGGATAGTTTCTGTGCATTGCTTCATATATTCCTCAAAATAGCACTGTGTGTGGAATAGCCGCCCCTTCTTAAAATGAGAAATTTGAGTGCCAGAGAGCAAACATGGAGCAGTCAGATAAGCACTGGGCCCCACAGGCACCTGCTGCAGATACTGAGGTGCCATCCATGTTTGTGACACCTGTCCAGCAGTGGGGACAGGAGTGACCCTTTCCCTCCATGCATAGAGGACCACTGTGAATGACCCTTCAATGACAATGTGAGGCTCGTGGACCCCATGCAGTAAAGGATCCACCACAGAAACACCGCCTGATTATCAACACACACACACACACATACACACACACTTACTAAACTTTGGAGTGGTAGGTGTGCATATTGAGGCAAAAGCAAGTCTTGCACCCTACAGCATTGAGTAAATGTTCCAAGAGTCTCTTTCCTGCTACATGGATAAAACCAAAAAACCCTGATAAAGCCAGAAATACTCTGCTCAGTCAGAGCACATCTCTCTTCAGAATCTGCGAAGTCCTTGCTTACCTGTGATGTGTCACCAGAGATGAAAGTATGCAAATTATAGAGGCATCAGAGGCAGATATTGGAGAGCAAAGGACAGTGTGAATGAAGATACCACTGAAAAGTGTCGCCACTTGCAAAATGGGTGCTCACTCAGTGCTTGCGTTCTGGACCAAAGAGGGGAAGACAATCACATTGTGAGTTATTTCTCTCCAACTATTTCTATCTTCTTCTGTCTTTCTGCCTTGCCTTCTTTCTCTTCCTTCGCATTTTTCTTAAGAAAAATGCAGTTCCCCATAGATATATTTTTGGGAGAACAGTCACACACCCTCATGACAGGCAGAACTACATGGAGGCACACCAGATCTCTAAGCACAGAGACAGTCTGCTCACCTGGACCTCCCACACACTCTGGCCTGTGTCAGTCCTTCTCACATAGACAGCTTCTAGTCAGTGTCTGAGTGCTCAGCTTCTGTTGGGAAGACCAGCAGCAAAAAAGCAAAAGGACATCCTCTGTGAGCCCATCACCTCTTGAGCTGCTGCATCTGTGTTGGATTCAGAGAATAGCCAGGGGGACACCACTTTATAGGCCTCTGAGAGGACAAGGAAAGGGTCCCTGAGCTCCTGGTTAAGGAAAGACAGCTTAATTGTTTGAGGTCAGATCAGACCATGGGGAGGTGCCTGTATGGAGGCTCAAGGGACTGAGCAGGGAGCCACGTCACCTGAGAGGGTGTCCCAGGTATGGGGCCACCTGGGCTCTTCTCTGCCTATAGCAGCAACCAAGCAGCAGATGGCATGATTGTCCTCCAGTACCCAGTGCCCTGGGCTTTCTGGTCACCCACTGTTGACCCTAAATAAGTACAGTAACTTCTCTCAGACTAGTTGTGTCTGTTGTAAATGCAGGTATAATGTTACTATTATTCATGCTTTTCTTAAGGCTTTAAGAAATCATACATGGTAAGACATCAGTGTACAATGCCAGCTCTTACTGTCATTATCTTGGTATATTGCAGAAAAAGATGAACATATCTGTAATTTTGAATAGTATCTGGCTGTTATAGGATAGATGGTTTTTGAATGAATACACCAAGTATAGCACATTTTCAAATTTCAGGGTATTTTTTTGCTAGTATCTCACATGCTATTAGCAGTTTTTTTTTATAAATTTATTTTTAAGTTGATTGTACACATATATATTACATATTACATCATTGTCTGCCACTAGGTTCTCCCACCATCTAATCATCAGTGAACCATCTTACTCTCTTCAAATTTCAGTTTCTCAAATCCTGCCTCCTTCCTGAGAAAGACCTGAGTTACACTCATAGAACAACACAGAGTGAATCAAACTTCAGCACATCTGCCAGTACAGCCTCACATCCACTCTGTTTATCACCTGGTCATACACACCCAGGGCTCTGTGCTCCCTCAGATTCTTCAGAATATGGCCGTTTGTGCAAGACCCTCCACAAATGTCTCCACTCCCTGGTCTACCTGGCCCACCTCTGTCCTCACCCCAGAGTTCACTGTGCATATCATCTGCAGCTGGGGTCACGGTTCTTTCCTCTGTCACCAGTATCACAGCCCCTCTAGGAGGGAGGCTGAGTCCTGTAATCTTCTGCCCCCTCAGGCAGTGAAGATCTGCACACACAGGGCTCACCGGATGTCAGATGTTGAAATGCAGCTTCTCTGGTTCTGACAGAAGGATGATGCCACCTCTAAAACTAATTTCCTGTCTCACATAAGTTTCTCTCTCCATCTTTTAACTCTGGGGACAGGCAAAGAGAGCCAATAGAGACCAGGGATTTCCCTAGTTCAGTTCTGTCTGACTTTATTTACATAGAATTAGAGTGATTGATTAACATAGTCAAGTATGGAATTTTACAAATGACCATATAAATGTTACAAGGTAGTAAAATAATCAATCAGAATGAAATAATCACCAAATGGGTTTCCCATCAGTTGCTATGATAACTTGGTGCTCTTTCTTCATTGAAAATATTTGAAAAAAATCACCTGTGAAACCATCTGTAGCTAAAATTCTGCCTGTAGATCATTTTAATATAAATTAAAATTTCAAATTGCTATCAGACAGTTCAAATTAAAATCATTTCATTTTTTCTTTATCTTTGTTGCTCTTTAATTTATACATGAAAAGCTTCAGATTATTAAAATATCAATTTTATAAGATGCATTTATTTGAGACTTTCAAGACAATAAAGTACTGTCCCTCATCTCTGAAATGGCCAGTTCCACTTGGTACCCTCTTTCCACACTCCCCTATTTCACCTGCCTGCTGTGGCCATCCATCCCCTGGTCTTCTTACTCTATCATTTGCTTGTCCTAGAAGTTTACAGAAATGGATCCTCTGGCAGATTCTTTCATTAGTAAATTACTTCAAGCTTCACCGTAGTTGCTGTATTTGTAATTCATGATTTTGTTGCTGAATCATATTGCACATGTATCAAACTGGTTGTTTCCCATTTGGGTCTTTTAAGATTAAGGCAAAAGGTTATCAACTAGTTTTGAATGGACATAGACTTTCATGTCTAATGGTAATGACTCCCAGGGGGAATAGAGGGATCGAGTAGTCAGAAGGTGATCAACATTTTAAGACACTAACTAATGTTGTTCAAAAGTGTCAGATCATTTTTCACTGTTACAAATAGTGTGTGAGAATTTGAATCTCCCCCCCAAAGGCCCTTATGTTGGTTAGAGATTTGAACTTTAAAATTCTAGTGGATCTGGTCAACTGTTGCTATGATCAGTTTTATAAATTAGCATCTTAATATAGCATTTAGCATTAGAAGTTTTTTCCTTCCTCTCCCCTAAGCATTGGGATTTGAAAGTGCATTTGCTTGATCACCAATGATATTAAAATTTATTTATGCCTATATATTTGTTTGGTAAAGCCTTTTTTCAAATCTTGTGCTCAATTGAAATTGGATTTCTTTGTTTGATAAGTTTTTGAAAGTGGTGTCACCTACTTTGATTTCAAGTCATTTATCAGATATCATATTTAGTAATATTTTCTCCCTTTTGTGTGACAGCTTATTCTTTCAAAAATATTGTTCAAAAAAGCATGATGAAATCAATTATAATGGTTCAATTTTCATTAACTTCTTCTATGAATAGTAGTGTTTGTGCATTTTAGCAAAACATTGCTTAACCCAAGATCACAAGATTTCATCCCATATATTCTTCTCTACCATATGTTCATATGTTTATAATTTCAGATATATAAAACCTTTTTTCTATTTTAATAATGGTACATTTTATATTCAGTGCATATTTGACTGGAAGTTCATTTTGTTGATGATGGGTATTCAGTGACTTCAACATCATTTGCTGAAAGATGGTATTTCCTCCACTCAGCTACCCTCACTCCTCCTGAAATAGCAGGTCTACACATGTGTGGATCTAGTTGTGGGCTCAGTTTTGTCCCATTGACCTATTTTTTTAATCTTTATTCTTACTTGCATCTGACTGATTACAATAGTTTAATCACCATGTGACACCTTAGGCAAAGTTTCATCTAGTCCTCTAGTCAGAGTTGTTTTTGCTATCCCTGCTTGTTTGCATCTCCTTCAAGGAACTAGAATCAACTTGTCAATTTTCACACACACACACAAAAAAAATGGCAGTTCTTTTGTGGGCTTATCAAATTGATACCTGTGTTCAGGTATTTATGAAAGCATTTATTGGTGTATTTACCACATTGCAACTATTTCTATTTTCCTTTATTTTGATGTGAATTTTCAAGTTTTTGCATATAGTCACCATTTTATATCTAGAGATGGTCCCTAGGATTTCCATTAGTATAACTCTGGTAGCATTTTTCTGTTTTTCTGTATATATTTAATTGACATTGTTTTGCTGAAAATATACCATTTTGATAGAAATGAATAAGAAATATATTTGTATGTAAAGATGTAGTCCTCTGTTCTAAATTCCTTCATCGTTCAGTTGCTGCTATTGCTTATAAGCTATTGCTTATATTCTTGTGGTTTAGTTTTGGATGAATGGGTACATAGAGTCATTACTCACTTTTGACCCTCCTATTTTTTTGAAAATTCACTTGAGTTCACTCTTTCAGGTTTTCCAGTGAGTGAATAACCAGGCAGGTTTTCCAAATCAGAGCACATTCTAAGCACCCCCATACCTGTGCACCTGATCTTGATAATAAGATTAGAAAAAGCTGTTTATGTAGTCAAAGTAAGTAAAAGACAGGAAATTGGGAAGGAACAATAAAAGCTGGAAATTGGGTCATTTCTTTGAAAGAATGATATTCCTATTGTATAGATATACCTTAGACATTTAATTTTATATTTATGTGAATATATCATCCATGTATACATGTATTATTTGCATATTGCAAAAATTACATATATTAACTATAAAATGCATATTTCCAAATTTACATAATTCGTATTCACACCTCACCATAACTATTGGCCATATACAATTATAATCATGGTTTATTGAATTTTTCTCACCTCCCTTTTTTTGTGTTTCTGTTGGACATGTGCATTTTAAGTGCATCTATTAATATGACATATATTGCCCAATGTTTTTTTCTAAAGGCATATATCCATTGTTTCTTAAAGTCATATATCCATTGTTACATAAGCATTGTTACCACCGAAATAAGACTAGAAATTTTCCAGTATCCTGGGAAATTTTCTTTTTCAGAAAGAAGTAAATCACTTAAAAACACAGAAAATTTTCAAAATTACATCACTGTAATTATGGACATTTTAAAAAATAATTTATTTATATATATTTCACATCATTTCAGTCCCTGGGGTCACCCACCACCTCCCCACCCCACCCGATCCAGCTGGTCCCCACTCTCCCCTTGTGTAGTTTCATTTGGTTGGCCATATAGTAGTGAAACCATTTGGTTTCTGTCCCTTTCTATCTGGCTCGTTTCTGCTAGAATGATTTCTTCTAGGTACATTCAGGTGTCCATAAATTCATCAAATTTGTCATTTTTAATTGATGAGTAATAATCCATTGTGTATATATACCACATCTTTTTCATCCACTCATCTGTTCTGGGGCATTTGCGTTGTTTCCTTGTAATTATGGACATTTATTAAAGGCTGGCAACTCATATAAGCTCAACTTAAAAGGAAATATAATTAGGGTCATGAAAAATTTATTATGGAAATTCAATATCTTAATAATTGGAAATTTGATGTATGTTAGTGTGATTTTTATGATATTCATTTTTAATCACTTCCCCCTTTTTATGATTTTTTAATCACTTCCCCCTTTAAAAATTTTTTTTCATTTTTAATCACTTCCCCCTTTTTTATTCTTCCTGACTCCATCCTCCCATTGCCTATAAGGAGAAAGTAAAAAAGGAAACAATTTTTCTCGAGATAGTGGGGCTAAAGGAATCTCTTTTCTCATTTCTATCAATTCGCATCCACCCTATTCTCCAACCCCAAGTCTGTGCCTGTTGCAATAAGGCATCATGTATTCCAAGAGTTTTTAATAAAATGTTGGAATCGTTGAGTCTACCTGATTGATGAGAACTGCTGTATATCAGCAGAGAGAGGTTTTATAACACATTCAGATGGAGTCTTTCCATATTAGGAACTTAGCCCGGGTAACAAGTGTTTCTAGGGCACGTTTCATGTCTCTGTTTCTCAGGCTGTAGATGAAGGGATTCAACAAGGGGGTGACCACCATATACATCACAGAAGCAATTATGTTTTCATTAATGGTCTTGGCAAAAAAGTAAACTTCTGCAATGGTCCCATAGTACAAACACACAACCAGGATGTGGGAGCCACAGGTTGAAAGGACTTTGAGGAACTTTTTAACAGAGGGGTCTCTCAGAACTGTTGTCCATATACGGATATAGGAGCCCAAGATCCCACTCAAAGGCACAATGACGAACACTGGCCCTTCAATGAAGAGGACTAATTCATTTAGTGAGATGTCTGAGCAGCTCAACTTTAGGAGGGCAGGGATGTCACAAAAGTAGTGGGGGATGGTATTGTCAGCACAGAAAGACACTCGGGCCAAGAGGATGGTGTGCAAAAAGGAGTGGAGAAAGGAGAACACCCAGCACATAGCTATTAAAAGGACACACAGTTCCTGCCTCATGATGATGTTATAGTGGAGTGGCTGACAGATGGCCACATACCTGTCATAGGCCATCACTGTAAGGAGGAGATCGTCAATACAACCAAAGAATATTAAAAAATATGTCTGGGAAAGGCACTGTGCATAGGGGATGGACTTGTCATTAGTCTGCATGTTCATCAGCATCTTTGGGACAGTGACAGATGAAAGGCACATATCATTGAAAGCCAAGTGGCTGAGAAAGAAGTACATGGGGGTGTGGAGGCGAGAGTCCAGCCTGATGAGCAGGATGATGAGCAGGTTCCCCAGCATCGTGGTCAGGTACATGCCCAGGAACAGGGCGAAGAACACAGCCCGCTGCTCTGAATGGATGGGCAGCCCCAGGAGGAGGAACTCGGACATGCTGCTCTGGTTCTCCCCCTTCATGCTGGTCATGACTCTGCTGGTATGAAGCAAAGAAGGAGAGGTAGGAATTTGAGAATTAGCCATAAAACATAGCGGCGTCCTCTACATGCAAGTGTTAATTTTTCACTAGACACATGATTTTTGCTCACACCTCTTGATGCTTGAAAACAGTCACAGTTGAGCTGCAATGGTACATAATACCTTCCCAATATCCCACAAAGTTCCCTTGCTTGCAACTAGAGGATGTGTTTTCTTTTTTCCATAATTACTTTTGGGCAAGAGCCGGCTCCAGGCATGATACAAGGCACAGATCTCAGCACTGTAAATGATAATGCAGTTTGTGCCCTCAGGACTGGGCACCATGAAACCATGCTCACAGAAGTGGAAAACTGACCTGTGTGGTAAATCATGAGAGAGGCTGGCGACAGACTTCTGGTATTCCCCTTTGCTATCTACTAGCTCTTTAAATTGGACTATGGAGCTAAGAGTTGTGACAGACTTAAAGTAAACTGTCAGATCCATCCCTATCAGAACTGCTCAATATTTCCTTTAAGTGTTCATTCAGCAATGCCAACCATCTCTATGATAATATCAAATGTTAATCAGTACCATAACCTCTGCCAGACATTGTCTATGTTTCTACATATATTTTCCACTTAAATTGTCTTCATGACCCTAATAATCAATACAGTAATATGACCATGAGGTATAAAATAGCCATTTCAGTTTGGGGCAAAAGTGCACCACTCATAAGAACAAGAAGTGATTTAGAACATATATCTCAGCAAGATCCATGTTCTGCCTAAATATCAAACTCTGCAGGAGAATAGATTGATGTTTCTGAAAAACAAAGATGCTGAATGACATCATTTATGACTCCAATGTTCCAGAGTTATCAATCAAGATTGTCCATCATACAATTTACAAAGGGCGCTCACACAGTTTAAATATAAGAAGTAAATATACATCTATAAATTACATGTAATATTAGCAAAATATTATTCCTTTATTTAATAAATGACATAAAACACAAGCCAATGTAGCCTTCCTTGGCAGTGAGGTGGGAGGGGGAGTGTTACAGTCACACCTGCTGAGGGGGCTTCTGTCTGACTCTCACTCAAGCAGCCAAGCAGCACAGCAAGGCCTCCTCAGGGACTGTGACCTCGCTCAGGGCTCTGGTTGTCTTGGTTCATGACCCCTGAGGGGACAGAGTCTGAACTCCTGTGTGGAGGCCTGGCTGCTCACTGCCAGGGGCATGTCAGCCTCAACAAAAAAAAAAAAAAACACACTTGGAAACAAGTAGGAACTAGTGTTGGATGAACCAGGACCTTGACTTGGTCAGTGGCTATGAGGAAGATGCTTGGATCTGAGCATGTAAGGTTCAGACTGTGTGCTCTTAGCATTGCAGGGGATTTCAGGGGCCTCTCTTCATGCAGGTTTCCATCTCCTATCCTATGCTGTATTAGGTAAGAGCCTCATCACACCCAGCAGCTTGCCAAAAGATATTAAAAATCCTCACCTCTATTACCACCAATTCTGAGTCAGGCTTTATGCTGAATAATTTGTGTACATTTTCCTCACATATTCTGCAAAATAGCATTGTGTGAGGGAATAGATACCCCTTTTTACCTGTGGATAATCTGAGTGCCAGAAAGCAAGCATGGAAGGGCTAAAGGAAGACTGGGCCCCAGTAGCACCTGCTGCAGACACTGAGATCCATTCCATGCGTTCTGATGCCTGCCCAGTGGTGGGGACAGGAGTGACCCTTCCCCTCAGTGCTGAGCATGAACAGTCAATGGTCATGAGGTGTCAGTGGGAGGCATTTGGGCATTGGAGGAGCCACCACAGAAACCCTGCCTGTAAATAAATATCAATCACATACACATACACACACACACATACTAACCTTGGCAGGATTATATAGCTGAAACAAAATCAAGGCTTCTACCCCACTACATTGAGTAACTATTCCAGGCCCTCTCTCCCCTGCTGTCATAGATAAAAGCAGGAAACCCCTGCTCAGAGTCAGAACACATCTCTCTTCAGAATATGCAAACTCTTTCCTTACCTGTAATGAGTCATCAGAGACAGATGTTTGCAAGTTATGGAGGAGGAAGAGGTAGATATTGGAGATCAAAGGACTGATTGTGAAAATGCAAATCACACTCAAAAGTGGTCACCTCTTGCTTAATGGGGACCTACTCCGTGATTGTGTTCTGGACCAAGAAGGGAAAACAATCACTTTGTCAGTTATTGCTCTCCAACTATTTTCTTCTGGCCTGCCTCCGCAGAACTCCCCTCCACTGCCCTCTCCCCCCCCCTTCCTTTCTCTTCTCTCCCTCCCCTTTGTTCCCTTCCCTTCCATCCCTGTCCCTTTCTTCCCTTCCCTCATTTTCTTAGGAGAGATGAAGTCCCCCACGTAGATATATTGTGAGAGAACAGTAACCCATCCCAGGACACACAGACCCCCAAGATGCAACCAGAACTCTAAGCACAGAGACGCTCCCTGCTCACCTGAACCTCCTGCCCACTCTGACCTGTGTCAGTCCTCTTCACCTCAGGCACCTTCTAGTAGGTGTCTGAGCACTCAGCTTTTGTTGGGAAGACCAGCAGCAAAGAGGAAGAGGACATTCTCTGTGAGCCCATCACCTCCTGAGCTGCTGCCTCTCTCCTGGTGCCAAAGAATAGCCAGGGGGACAACACTTTATAAGCCACTGAGAGGACAAGGAACGGGTCCCTGAGCTCCTGGTTAAGGGACAGAAGTGTAATTGTCTCAGATCAGATCAGACCTTGGGGAGGAGCCTGCCTGGAGGCTGGAGGGACTGAGCATGGAGCTGAATCACCTGAGCAGGTGTCCCAGGTACAGGAGCCACCTGGGCTCTTCTCTGCCTGTAGCTGCAACCAGGTAGCAGATGGCATGATTTCCTCAGTGCCCATGTGTCCAGTGCCCTGGGCTTCCCGGTCACCTGCTATTGATCGCAAATAAATACAGTAACTTCTCTCAGGTTTGTTGTGTCTGTTATAAATGCAAATACAATGCAATTATTTGTGCTTTTAGTAAGGCATTAAGAAATCATACATGGTAAGGCATCTAGTGTAAATGTCAGCTCTTATTGTCTGTACCTTGACAGGTACAGACATGGATGGTCTTTTAATCAATCAATCAATTTTAACACAAATTCAAATTTTAGTTTCTCAAGTTCTGCTTCCTCCCTTGAGAAAAATCTGAGTTACACCCACAGAACAACACAGATACAAACTTCAGCACATAACCCAGTTTGGTTCACATCTACTCTATTTAATCCTGGTTACACATACCCCAGGCTGCAGGGCTCCTGCTCCCCCAGATTCTTTAGAAAGTGACCATCTGTGCAGGCCCTTCCACAAACGTCTCCACTACACTCCTCCCCCACCTGGCCTACCTCACTCCAGTGCTCATTCTGCATATCATCTGATACTGGGGAGATGGTTCTTTCCTATGTCACCAGTATCAATCACAGCCCCTCGAGGAGGGAGGCTGAGTCCTGTAACCTCCTGCCCCCTCAGGCAGTGCAGGTCTGCACACACAGGGCTCACTGGGTTTCAGATGTTGAAATGCAGCTTCTCTGGTTCTGACAGAAGGATAAGCTAATATGCATCATAAGTTTCTCTCTCCATCTTTTAACTCTGGGGACAGGCAAAGAGAGTTAATAGAGACCAGGGATTTCCCTAGTTCAAATCACTGTCTGACTTTATTTATGTAGAATTAGAGTGATTAATTAACATAAATAGTTAAGTACCCAATTCTACAAATGATCATGCAATGTTAAAAGATAGTAAAACAAATCAGCCTGAATGAAATCATCACCGAATGGGTTTCCTATGAGTTGCTAACTATAATAACTTGGTACTCTTTCTTCACTGAAAATGCTTTAAAAAATCACTTGTGAAGCCATCTGTACCTAAACTTCTCCCTGTAGGTCATATTAATAAAAAAATAAATTTTCTATTTGCTATAGGACAGTTCAAATCAAAATTATCGCATTGTTTCCTCTGCTTATTTTTGTTGCTTTTTAATTGATATACAATAAGATTCAGATTATTAAAAATCACTTTTATCAGATGCATTTATTGTGACACTATCAAGACAATAATGTTTTGTCCCTCACCTCTGAAGATAGCCAGTCCCATCTGGGATCCTCTTCCTACACCTCTGTTTTTCACCTGCCTGCTGTAACCATACCCTTCCCACCCATACTCTCAATATCATTTGCTTACTCTCAACATCATTTGCTTATTCTAGAGGTTTATAGAAATGGATCCTATACTATGTGCTATACTCTGGCAGCCTTCTTTATTAGCATATTCAAGCTCCATCACAGTTTCTGTATCAATAGTTCGTGATTTTGTTGTTGAGTCATATTGCATGTGTATCCAATGTTGGTATTTTCACTTTTGGGTTTTAGGACTAAGCTGAATAGTCATGAGCTGTTTATAAGTGGACATTAGACTTTGATGTCTAATGGGTAATTACCTCCAAGGGTAATAGAGGGATCAAGTAGTCAGTAGGTGATCAGTATTTTGACACACTAATGTTATTCAAAGTTGTCATATTTTGCGCTATCACAGTGTATGAGAATTTGAATTCCCACAAAGACCCTTAGGTTGATCATAGTTTCGAACTTCAAAGTTCTAGTACATCTGACCAACTATTGTTATCATCAGTTTTGTAAATTTAGCATTCTGATGACTTGTTAGGATTTTAAAGTACATATGCTTTATCACAAAAAATGCTGATATCTATTCATGCCTGTGTATTTATTTGGTGAAACATTTGTTCAAACCTTGTGCCCAACTTGAAATTGGGATTTTTTTAAAGCAGATATAATATTTAGAATTTCCCTTTTTTCTAGTCATTTTTTCAATTTTTATAATATACACACAGATATATATATCTATATATATAGATATATATCTATCTATCTATCTATCTATCTATATATATATATATATATAATCTTATATCATTGTTTTCCCCAGGGTTCTCCCACCATCATATCACCCATCAACCATCACCTTGATCTTATATGCTCATTCCTTCCCTGATTTCCCTTAGTCTTCCTTCCTAGCTGTTTGCTTTTTTTTGTTGTCATCTTGTTAGTTTTTACTTTTTTGACCTTTTTTTTGTTTTCTTTATATCCCATCTATAAGTAGACCATCTAGGTTTTGTCTTTTTTTCTGGCATATATCCACTAGTATGATTCCTTCTAGACCCATCCATGTTATCATAATGCATCACATTTATCTTTTTGATTGCTGAATAATATTCCATTGTGTAAATATACCACAACTTCTGATCCATGTGTCTGTTTGGGGACTGTGTTTTTCCTATATCCTGGCTATTGTAAATAGATAGTGCTGGTATAAGCATGTGAGTACAAGTGTTCTTTTGGATTAGTGTTTTATTATCCTTGGATAATTCCCAGTATTTTGATTGCTGGATTGATGGACGTTCCATTTTTAGAAGTTTGAGGTCCCCCACATCGCCTCCATATTGACTGGACCAGTTTGCATTGCCACCAGCAGTGGAGGGGTGTTTCTTTTTCTCCACATGCCAGCACATGTTGTTGGCCTTTTTTTTTAATATGGGGCATTCTTATAGGTGTAAGGTGATATCTCATTTGGTTTTGATTTTCCCTGATGTTGAACATTTTTTCATATGCTTGTTGGTCTCTTTTGTACTTCTTCTTTGGAGAAGTATCTTTTAAGCTCTTCTCCCCATTTTTTGATTAGGCTTTTGCTTTGTTTTTGTTGAGTTGTGTGAGCTCTTTTTGAATCTTAGCTATTAGACCCTTGTTAGTTGAGTGGAGTGCAAAAGTTTTCCCATTTGGTTGGGTGCTTTTTTGTTTTGATTATTATCTCTTTTGCTATACTTTTTAGTTTGGTGTAGTCCCAACTGTTTTGTTTTCCTTCATTTTCTTTGCATGTGTGGATGTGTTCTGAAAGATATTTTAGTGGTATTGGTCATGGAGTGTTTTGCCTACATTTTCTTATATGTATTTTTTGGTTTGAGGGTCTTACATTCAGGTCTTTTATCCATGAGTTGGTTTTTGTGTATGGTGTAAGGAGTAGTCTTCATTCATTCTTCTGAATTCAACAGTCCAGTTTTCCAGCACCATTTATTGAAGAATCTATACTTGTTCCTTGTATGATATTACACTTTTGCAAAAGATTAGTTGATCATACATGTGTGACTTTATTTCTGGACATTAAATTTTGTTCTATTGTTCTGTATATCTATTTTGATAGTGCTATGCTGTTTTAATTATTATGGCTTTGCAATATAATTTGAATTCTGGGAGTATAATACCTCTATTTCCTATTCTTTTGGTCATGAGGGCTCTGGCTATATGAGGTCTTTTATTATTCCATATGAATTTCAGTAACTTTGTTCAGTTCTTTAAAGAATGTCTTTGTGATTTTTATTAGCGTTGCAGTTAATCTGTAGATTACTGTTGGTAGGATGGCCATTTTAACAATATTAATTCTTCCAATCCATGAACATGGTATGTCTTTCTGATGAAAGTAACATATCTCAGCATTATAAAAGCCATATATGAAAAAGCTACAATAAATATCATCCTTAATGGGGAAAAATTGAGATCATTTCCATTAAAATTGGAAACCAGGCAAGAATGCCTGCTTTCACCACTACTTTTCAAAATATTACTGGAGTTCTAACCAGGGCAATAAGGCAAGGGAAAGACATAAAAGGAGTACTGATAGGGAAAGAAGAACTGAAACTATCCTTATATGCAGATGATATGATACTTTATGTAGAAAACCCCCAAAATTCCACAGAAAAACTAATTGAAGTAATAAATCAGTTCAGTGAGGTAGCTGGTCACAAAATCAACAAACAAAAATCTGTAGCCTTCCTATATTCAAAATCAGTAGGAAGGAGAAATTTAGAAAAAAACACTCCATTTGCCATTGCACCAATGAAAATTAAATAACAGGGAATAAACCTAACAAAAGACTTTAAAGAACTATACAAAGAAAACTGTAAAAGTTTATTAAAAGAAATTGTCTAATATTCTTATTATTTTGAAAGTATCATACAAAAAAACATGATCCAAATGGATATGGTCCAATTTTCAGCAACTTCAATGTTTGTCCCTTTTATTATTTATTTTAAACTATAGAATTTATTTCAGACTTAGAATGCATAAATAAAATAAAATTAGGGTACAATAAGATAGCAATATGACAAATATTGCAGGTTTTATTTTTTTAATTATTATTATTTTACATCACTTCAGTCCCTGGGGGGTCACCCACCACCTCCGCTTCCCACCCGCTCCAGCTGGTCCCCACTCTCCCCTTGTGCAGTTTCATTTGGTTGACCATATATTAGTGAAACCATTTGGTTTCTGTCCCTTTCTATCTGGCTCATTTCTGCTAGAATGATTTCTTCTAGGTACATCCAGGTGTCTATAAATTCATCAAATTTGTCATTTTTGATTGATGAGTAATACTCCATTGTGTATATATATACCACATCTTTTTCATCCACTCATCGGTTCTGGGGCATTTGGGATATCAGACCTGAAACCATAACATACATAGAGGAAAACTTGGGCAAAACCCTCCATGAAATACAATTCAGAAACCCCTTCCTGGAATCATCTGCAGAAGGCAAAAAATTGAAGGAAAACATAAACTGATGGGACTTCATCAAACTAAAAAGCTTCTGTACTACAAAAGAGACAACAGAAAAAAACTAAAAAAAGCCCAACTAAATGGAAAAAATTTTCGCCCTTCACAGGAGTGATAAGGGATTAATAACTCAGATCTACAAGGAACTCACACAACTAAACAAAAACAAAACAAGATGCCCAATCAAAAAATGGGGAGAACTAAAAAGACACTTCTCCAAAGAGGAAATACAAATGGCCAGCAGGCACATGAAAAATTGCTCAATATCACTAGCAATCAGAGAAATGCAAATCAAAAC
>PVHY01005522.1:0-82418 GCA_004024945.1 Uropsilus gracilis
TGTGAGCGGCTGAAGAGGCAGTGGTGGCGGCCACGGCAGGAGGCTGTTTGGTTCTCACCATCATGGCCGCAGATCCTCAGCTGCCCTTGTCTTGTGTCTGTGTGCCTGACTCTCCCCTCTTCCCCCGGAGGTGTGCTGAGGCTCCTGGAGCACGGGGAGGAGTATGTGTTCACCCTGCCGAGTGCCTACGCCCGGTCCATCCTCACTGTTCCCTGGGTGGAGCTCGGTGGCAAAGTCAGCATCAGCTGCGCCAAGACGGGCTACTCGGCCACAGTGGTCTTCCACACGAAGCCCTTCTACGGCGGCAAAGTCCACAGGTAGGTGGCAGCCGTGGCCTCGTTGTCTGTCAGCGTGCCCGGAATTCCTTCCGCAACCAGTTAGGTTGCAGCCATTGGAAGAGTTGAAAGGCAAGATTAAAGTTGCTAATGGGTCCTTATCAAAGGAGGTGTCTATTTGTCTTATCACTTCATGATACAGCTGATTGTGTAGAGTAGTTGCATCACCTGGGTCCTCTCTGGGCTGGGAAGGGGGGAAGGCAGGAGGGTGTGGGCCCTGCGGGAACCTCTTGTGAGCACCCTGGGCTGAGTCCTGGGCTGGCCCTGGCCGCTCTCAGCCCCAAGGGTTGGAAGCAGGCATGTGAACCAGCTGTTTTCTCTAAAAGGTGAATTGTGTGTGTGTGATTTACCCTCTGGAAGGGTCTTTGCTTCTTGTGCGTGTGATTTACCCTCTGGAAGGGTCTTTGCTTCTTGTGCAATATGCTTGCCTGTCTCTGAGATCCTGGTTCCTTCTTTTTTTTTTTTTTTGCCCGTGGAACCGCAGGCTCATGTTGCTTGGGGTACCACAGACTCAAGCAATCCCTAGCCTCAGCTTCCCAGGTAGCCGGGATTACAGGTGTGCGCCCAGCTATTTTTTTTTTTTTTTAACTAGGTCTCGCTAGGGGCCCCAGGCGGGACTCGAACCATGATCCCTGGCCCTAGCCGCTTCATAGGCTGAAGCTTACAGGCACGAGCCACCGTGCCCGGCCCCTTCTTTTCTTTTCTTTTTTTGAGACTAGGTCTCATCTCACTATTTTTGCCCAGGGGAACCGCAGGCTCATGTTACCCATGGTTCCACGGACTTAAACATTCCCCAGCCTCAGCTTCCCCAGTAGCTGGGATTATAGGCGCGTGCCACCAGGCCCAGCTATATTTTGGGACTAGGTCTCGCTATGTTGGCCCGGGCAAGTCTCGAACCCACGGACTCTAGCATTCCTAGTCCTGGCCTCGCTCCGAAGGCTGTGATTAAAGGCACACACCACTGTGCCCGGACCTGGTTCCTTCTTTTCACATTGGGCCTTGGATACTCAGGGACTCCTTGGGATGACACCACCTCTAGCGTGTCTGGGGGCTCTGGGTAAGTCTCCCCTTTTCTCGGACGCTGTTTTCCTAGTTTGTGTAGAAGATCCGGCAATCAGCCTTTTTGCAGCGTTTCTGTGGGAGGCTCCGGCCTTGTTCCCACTGTCCCGGACGGGCCCATCCTGATATCCCTGCCCCGGTGGGCTGGGATGCTGAGGCTCCCCCACTGCCTGAGGGGTGCCTCTTCAGTCCTCAAGAGGCACTTTTGCTTTTTCTTTAACCCTCCCCAGTCTGAATTTACGGTGAAAGCCTCCGGCCGTGTGCTGGTGGAACTCAGGCTGGAGGATCAGCGGGGCTGCTGTCTGTGCAGTCAACCCTCCCTTCCGAGGCCTCAGCCTGTTCCTCTGCAGCCTGTGATCTGCGCGCGTCGACTCTGCTCGTGAGCTCCCGCCTCCTGGGAAGTTGGTGCCATTAAGTCTGATTGCCATGTCGAGATCCGACCGCTTCTTTTCTGTGAGAGCTGGCGAAGCCCTGGCCTCAGAATCGAATTCCGCTCTGCTGCTAGAGGAAGCTCGTATTGCTTCACTTACAACAGTTCCCCTTCCGAGCAGAGCAGAGCGGAGCGTGGCCAGAGCAAGCTCCCTCCCTTCCTTCTGTGGACAGTGCTCTGTGGTGCTCACGTGAGGCTGTCCGTGTGCTGGGACAGTGGGGGGCGGCCTCCGTGGCCCTTTGGAGCCAGACACAGCTTTGCCAGAACTGATGGTGTGAGTTTCTCTGCGCCTCTGCCCCCCCCCACCCATGCGGAGAGCCTGAAGGGGGTGGGGCACTGTGGGAACTGCTAGGTGCTGCACGCCACACCTTTCCCCTCCTGGGGAGTCACCCGTTCGAGCGCTTACTGCAGCGCACCCCCCACCCTGCCTCTGTGGCTGGAAGCTTCCTGACTCTGGCCGACTCTGGCCTTGGGCCTCTTTTTCTCAGGCTTGGGAGAAAGCTCCCCAGAGAGCTCCCCAGGCTCAAAAAAACCGACCCCCAACCTGAGCGGGTTCCCTGGCTGCCCTGGAGCAGGTGTCCTGCTTCTTGCCCGTTGCTCTGGTTGGCAGAGTCTCCCGGCGGAGAGGGGGGTGGGCCTGCTCTTGGGCCTTGGACATTGGGAGGCCTCCCCGAGGCCATGCAGGTGGAGGGAGAGGCGACTCACCCCCATGAAGGGCTGCAGGCACCCCTTGGCGCGCTGTGAGCAGGGCGGCTGCTTGCAAGGCGCCGAGTCCTGGCGCGTTCGGGGCCTGCAGCGTTGGGTGGACAGCCCGGGCCACTGTCTGCTGGGCCTGGCCGCGGCCGCCTTTGCCCCGTGGGCTGAAATGCCGTCGTCTAAGCCTTGGACGATCTCCGTGTGCTCTCGCACCCTTGGTGTGAGGACTGCCCAGGGCCTTTTCGGGGAGATGAGTGTGTTGTTTTTACCCCAGTGACGTCGTCTTCCACCTTTGCTGTTGATCAGCGCTGAGCAGTGCAGCTGCGCTGCTGTTCGCTCATCTAAAGGTTCCACCCCCCAACGCTTGTTTTCATTCCCCAAAGCTGTTAGGTCACCTCTTGGGCTCGTCACCGAGCGCAGTGGCAGACCACCACGAGACCTCTCCGGTGACACTGCTGGTCATCTCGTTCATGCAGGGTCACGGCGGAAGTGAAGCACAACCCCACCAACACCATCGTCTGCAAAGCCCACGGGGAGTGGAATGGGACCGTGGAGTTCACCTACAGCAACGGCGACACCAAGGTCATCGACACCACCACGCTGCCCGTGTACCCGAAGAAGATCCGCCCCCTGGAGAAGCAGGGGCCCATGGAGTCCAGGTGGGTGCTGGCTGGTTCTCTCCTGCTGGGCTGAGTCCTGGGCTGGTCCTGGCCATTCTTAGCCCAGAGGATTGGGAACAGTGTGGATCAACTGTTTTCTCTAAGAGGTGTCCCCAAGCGCTGGGCCAGGGCAAGGTCCGGAGAGCTTAGCCTAGGGGAGGTGGGTCAGGAGTGATGTCCCCCTGAAGCTCTCACATGTCACTTCAGTCTGTGTCCTTTGGAGCTGTTGGTCCGGGGACTGCAGAGCTCAGGGGTGGAGTGTGGAGGCAGAATATCGCCCACCTCTGCCTTCCCTAAAGATGGCTCATTCAGCCAGGCACGGTGATACGTGCCTTTAAGCACAAGCCTATGGAATGTGACTGGGACTGGGAATCACGAGTCCAAGGGCTCGAGACCTGCCCGGGCAACATAGCGAGACCTAGTCCCCCCAAAATAGCTAGGTGTGGTGGTGTGTGCCTGTAATCCCAGCTACCTGGGAAGCTGAGGCTGGGGATTGCTTGAGTCCGTGGTGCCCTGGGCAAAAATAGTGAGACCAAGTCTCAAAAAGCTGGTCTGCTGATTAATTACAAAGTTAGGTCCCAGTCCTGTCCCCATATGGTTGCTGGTAATTAAAGAACCATGCAGGAAGTAAGAGACTTTTCAGCTCCCCCAGCCCAGGCAAACAATCTAAGGAAGTTAAAACTGGTAAGGGCATGATAAGGCCAGTGCTCTGCCCTGTGCTTGCAGGTGGAGCGTGTACATGGAGCAGTAGCTTAGACTCAGGAATTCGCTCTGCTTTTGTGTTCTGCCTCCGGGAACCTATTCTAAGGGGAAATCCTGAAATTTAAAAACGGCCTCAATCCGGGCACGTTGGCTCGTGTGCCTGTAAGCTTCAGCCTATGAAGCGGCCGGGGGCTAGGGATCGCGGTTCGAGTCCCACCTGGGGCCCGTAGCGAGACCTAGTTCCAAAAAAATAGCTGGGGGAGGTGGTGCGCACCTGTAATCCCAGCTACCTGGGAAGCTGAGGCTGGGGATTGTTTGAGTCTGTTTTACCCCGGCCAACGTGAGCCTGCGGTTCCACAGGTAAAAATAGTGAAACCTGGTCTCAAAAAAAAAAAAAAAAAAATTGGCCTCAAACGTAATATTGAGCATTGGGAAAAAAAAAAACAAAACAACCAAACACTAATGAGGGAAAATACCAAAAGAAAAAGTAGCCATCTTTCCCGTGGGCGGAGAGTGGTTCAGGAAATCAGATACGGTATGAATGTGGTGCTGCGGCCGCTGGAGGCGCTGTTTCTGCAGGGCAGGTAGGCCGCGGAGCCAGCTTGGAAGTTGCCGTTTTTATTTTTTGGGTCCCGGGGGTCAGCACGCTCTGGTCCATGGGACAGATCAGGCCGGTGGCTCACGTTTGTAAGGTTTATATGGGAACATGGCCGTGATCGCCTGTTAAATGTTGTTGACGGCTCCCTTCCTACTGCAGGGGCCGGTAAGTAGCTGCGACAGAGACCGTAGGGCCTAGAAGCCTAACATGCTTCCTGTCTGGCCCTGAGCGGAAATGGTTGCCGATCCCTGTTATCTCAAGGGCGCTGTCCTCCAGAGATACGATGCGGGATTAAAATGAAATCAGACGATTCCGTGAAAAGGGTTTGCCGTTATGAGAAGACTCAGTAATCAAATGGAGACCGCGCGGATTGTGTGTGTGGGGGGTGGGGTGGGGAGGAGCGGGACTCCAGCGGTGTGTGTAAATAATGCGTTACTCCTGAGTGTAAAGCAGGGCGGCGGTATCTGCAGCACCTTCGTTTTGCTCTAGGCTTGGTACACACACCCTTTCCTGTTCCTGTGTGTTCAGAAACAGTGTGACTTTATGTCCCAATGGAGGGCACCAACACGCTCCCATTAGCGCTTTCATCCTAGTCTGCTGGGTGACAGGGATCACGGACCACCTGGGACACGGGAGAGAGCCATGCCCTCGTTCAAGTGCTTCAGATGAAGCACCACCAGAATCGGGACCCTGTGGTTCACAGACAGCATGCCTGCTGCTTCTCTGGCCGTTGAGAACAGATCGCCTTGGATTGTTCTGAAGTATCCAAGTGAGGCCTATCTTAGTCTTCACTAAGACTCCTCTCTCTGAGCTGTGGGAACTCAGAATTCACGCTGGTGCAGGGAGGAGTCTGGTCCCAAAGGAAGACAGAGGGATGCCACCTTTTTCCTTAGATGTGCGGATGTGCCTGAAACACAAGTTGAACTATAGGGAAACCGAGTCCGGCCCACCCTTGTGTTCCTGAAAGCAAACAGCCCCAACAAGCGGCCTGGTTGGCTCAGCGCTCCCTTGCTACTCTCTGCACCGTGCTGCTGCTGGGTCGTAAGCCTTACCTGTGTGTCGGCTGAGCTGGTGGTCACTCAGGCTGTCCAGACAAGCCCCGCTGCCCCACTTAGGGGAAGAGACATGCTTTAGTACCTGTTCCCACCCACACCTCTTCTCATGATGCCCCTGCTTGCTCTGAGTGGGCATCATGCCTTGGCCGCAGCCCTCAGGGCCCCCTGGTACCAACCACCTGGCACCTTCTGGTTTAGCCGCTGCCCCTCCCCAGGATGTCCTGCCCTTCTCAGAGAGGTCTCCCGTTTTGCTTTTTCCACTGACTTGCTCCCCTAACCTGCCATTTAGCCTGAAGCTCAGCGCCTTCCCAAATGAGCTCCCCACTCCCATGTTGCTCTGGGTTGGGTCGCTGTCCCCAGGCCTCTAAACATGACATCACGCTTATGAGAGTTAGCATGGGGGGGGGTCCTGTCCTTCGGAGCAGGGGGAGTCCTTGGGCCCAGCCTCTCCCAGTACACGGTGTGAGGATGTGGGTGAAGACTAACCAGAACCAGCCCCTCCCTGCTGCTTTCCTTCTCATTCTCTGGCTATTGTTTGTTCCTGTCCCACGTAGATATTAGGGCACTGTGGACAGAACCATGATTGTGAGGTCAGCTTAGCACGGCTTCTATCCCGGTTCCAGAAGTTTCTCCTGCTATAAAAAGGCAGAGCACTGCTTTCCCTCAATTTCTGCGCCATGGACCATGGTGGGCCCATGAGCTTGCACCAGGAGCTCGAGATTCTGATCTCGAGTATGTTGGGGGCCCTGCCCCCCCTCCCTTGGCCCCTCACCACAGCAGCAGTCAAGGCTTTGTGCTGTTGGTGCTTTGCTGTGGGAGCACTCCTGGCCCAGAACATTTGCTCAGCTCTGGCCACAGAGGCACCATTTCCCAAAGGAGCCCCCTCAGCAGAGAGAAGGCTAGCGATTCCTGTGTGAAATCCTGACTTACCCTGACGCACCTCGTGGGTGATGGGCTTCCTGTCTTACCTCTTTCTTTGCCCACCTCCTCCCATACATAACAGAGTATGTTAGGGACAGTCCCAGTTCTTGTGAGCAGGGCCCAATCTAGGCTACCTTCTGTGGGTGGGTGAGACAGAGATGTGACCTTCTGAGTAGATGGGGGGGAGGGGTGGACAGCTGATGTCGTAGAAGCCCACCCGCCCCAGCCTGTAGCCCCTGGGACAGGTTCCTGCTCAGAAATCAGCCGTGTATTTACCAGCTTGCCGCCACCGGGTGAGTGAATTCCCCTTCCTCACATGGATCTGCTTGCTTTAATCTTGAAAGTGGGTTGTCGTGATGTCAAATGAGTGGATACATAGGTCAAGCGCTCAGAGTAAGTGCCACAGACGCATCCGTTGTTTGTCTATCACTACTGCTGCTGCCACCTCTGGTCAGAGCCATGAGAGGTTGTATGCTGCTCAGGCCAAGTGAAGACTAGAACACAGCCTTGGAGCCTGCTTGCCCTGGGTTCAGAGCTTGGCTCCTGGGGCCTTTGGGTTGCCAGAGTGAGCCAACCCTTCACGTGACTGATGCCCGTTACCGCTGTCCCTGACCGGTCTCTTCTACCTAACCCTAGGAACCTCTGGCGGGAGGTGACACGATACCTACGGCTGGGGGACATCGACGCTGCTACTGAGCAGAAACGGCACCTGGAGGAGAAACAGCGGGTGGAGGAAAGGAAGCGGGAGAACCTTCGCACACCGTGGCAGCCCAAGTACTTTACCCAGGAGGTAGGTGGCGTCTGCCTGCCAGTACGGCAGTTTGGGTGATTGACAGGCCGTAGAGGGCCTGGAAAGGTCTGGAAGGCATCTTGACTTAGCCTTGGAGCCAGGCTGTCCCATGAAGAGAGCTAAGCCCCTGCCTCCATCCTCCGCCCTCCTGCTGTCTGAGGAGGTACCAGCCTGCCAGCAGGGTGGGGGATAGGATTGCAGATCCAGATGCTCTATGTATATAAAGAAGGAAAACCACGCCTAGTGCCTGGTGCTTTATCACTAGCAACCCAGTAGGTGCCAAGTCCCTCACAGCCCATTCCTCCCCTGGGTGGGCTGGAACCTTGATTCCAGGGAACCACCTTGCAGAACTTCTATTCTGTAACCAAATGAGGAGGGCGTGTGCCTGAAACACCCACAGGGTGCCGTCTATTGGGCAAGCGAGGCAGGCGCTGGACACCCAGTAGAGGTCTCTGAGCTCTTGACGTTTGTGGACCATTTGGGAAGCATCTTGAGGCCAGACTGGGAAATCGTGGAAGCGTAGCAGCCACGTTTTTAGGTCCAGTCCTCAGACTGGCGACACTAATGAGAGTGGTGTGAGTTCACTACCTCAAGGGATGGCCGCTGCTTCTCTCAGCTCATCTCCGTGAGCGGCCAGCCATTCTGTGATGAATTTGGTATCAGTTTAAACAAAACCCTAGCACTGAGAGCCAACTGAAGTCCGTCTGGCCGATCTTTGCATGGGTGCTACAGGGTGTAAGGGCAACTCGTGAGGGGCAGCAGGTGTTCGTTCTCCCGTCGTCTGATTGTAGAGCTGTGGAAAACCGCAGCTTGAGGCTGGATTCTGGTGTGACACTGAGGGGGATGAATGTCTGTGTGAGCCCCTATCTGGAAGTCTTGCCTAGGTGAAGCGGGCTCTTTATTAGTTGGGATTCTCCAGAGAATAAACACACCTAAGATAGAAATTTGAGTTGTAGAC
Source organism: Uropsilus gracilis (assembly GCA_004024945.1). Classification (NCBI taxonomy): domain Eukaryota; kingdom Metazoa; phylum Chordata; class Mammalia; order Eulipotyphla; family Talpidae; genus Uropsilus; species Uropsilus gracilis. The sequence goes on from PVHY01005522.1 coordinate 8,204, forward strand.
ATTGGGACGACCCGCTTTATCAGTCCAAGTGCAAAGGTCTAAAACCTGTGGAATCAATTGTGTAGCTCCTAACCCATGGGCAGGCAACGGTGAGATTCCCTGGGCGAATTCTTCTCATTTTTTATGCCGTAACCGACAGGCTGGTGCTCCCTTACACTGAGCCCTCCTTAAATAGGGATCTTCACACACGTATTTCTTTTTCATAAAAGCTAGACAGCTCGTCAACACATTCTAGTTTAGCGCAAGACTGTGTGCGCTACTGCATGCCTTTTTCTCAATATTTGATTGGTGGGTCTTGTGTGTGCTGACCTATTTGTGGAAACTGCCTGCCAGAGACCCTTTGAAGGGCAGCCCTTTGCATGCATCCGGCTGTCTCCTGCTGCTTCAAGGAGTATATTTTTATGCCAAATCATGTCATCTTCCTTGATGTGAATCACCAAACTGAGGTCACGTGGGTTCTACAAACCAGCTGGGCTGAGGGACAGCGTGGCAAATGGGAGCACTTCTTTGTGTGCTTCTCACACAAAGTTAGCAGGGGCTGGTGCCTATCCTTGCTGTTCTTCCCTCCTGCCATGAGGTTTTTGTGTAATGGCTCCTTCCTTCTCTTACAGGGTGATGGCTGGGTTTACCTCAATCCCCTCTGGAAGGCACACTGATGGGGCTGACGCGCAGAACTTTCAGAAAAAGCCCTGTTTTTGTAGGAATTAAAGTGGTACAGTATCAAGATTCTGCAGATATTTGAGACATTGCTATCATTAGAGAAATGATACCTGAGAAATTAGGTACTGTGAAAAATGAACCCCCAAACTCTGCTTTAGGATTGAATTCATTCAAGAGCCATTTGGGCATGTATGTGGACACAGGTTTGTAAGCTCTGAGCAGTGTTCACATGCACCCACACTACACATGGATGCTGGGTATTACTACACATGTAAATACTGTACTTATCAAGGTTTAAATGGTAATGTAATCATGAGCTCCTTTTTACCAACGAAGTTTGAGATTTTCTATACTTCATGTTGCCAAAAATGTTTTGCACTCACAAGGTGTTCTTTCAACTCGGGTGAAATCAAAGGGGACCTGGCATCGCCCAACGGAGGACCACATGGTAAACGATGGCTCATTTCCGATAGATGTGTAGATGGTTGTCTTCTCAAAAATTTGTGATTACCACTCCCTTCCCCACTTCAATATTTTTACACACAAGAAGATATTTCCCATTGGCTAGAGTATGGACAGGTAACTCTTTAAAGGTTTACATCTGAACCTTCCAGGCTGGGGGAGCCCAGGGTCTGACCCTCCTTGGGATTTTTCTACAAAATACTTGCCCCTGACTTCTAATGCTCCTAGAACTAGTCACACATTTTTTTTCCCAGAAGCTGCTGCTTTTACGTAGGAAAAACATGGAGACTTCACTACTTTGATGATGAAAAGGGCTTTAGACCGCATGCATCTACAAACATGCACAGCCTCAGTCTTGTAGTTTGGGGAAAGAGAAATTTTCCAGTGCTTCTCTTGTTTGACCCAAACTCTGCAAGAACACCACTGTGATTAAACATACATAAAGCCTGCACAAGTATTCCATGGTTTCAGTCCTCAGACTTTACAAATGAGGTCAAGACATGACTAAAATGTAACAAAAATGATCTGATTTCTGTTCAACACTTATTTTTTACTGTGCCACTCCAACAAGTATTTATAAAACTCAGTAGCATGACTGCTTCTCTGTAGTAATACTAATTTTGTGCCTTTTGTCTGCTTTCTTAAGACTAACTGTTCACTTTGTAGATATTAGACAAATATATTTCGATTAAATACTATACATAATATGTGTGTGTTTTGTTTGTTTGGAATTCATGTCTCCAAAGGAACCAAATTTTATTGTTGTAAATTGCTGTTTACATCAAGTATTTAAAACCCTTTAAAATCTACCCAAGATAATAAACATTTATGGATGTTCTTCTGACAGGTTCATATAACTGTTGGCCTGTTTAGATCCGTAGTTTTAAAACCTGTAGAATAAAATGTTTGCAACCATTTTATTTCCTAGGGGGAAAAGTAGAATAGATGTTAATTTGAGAAAAAAAAAAAATAACTTCAGTGAGTAATCACCCTTATTTTTAAATTCTTCTTCCTCTTTGGAGTGAAATACTAAGTTGTTTTGCTTGCATGAAGTTGACGAGAAGCTGCTTTTTTACTGTGAGGAAGTCCATTTTGCTTTCTTCAAATGTAGACAGGGTGATGGAAGATCACAGCTCCAAAAAAGTGAAACCATGTACTCATGGCTACATACACTTTTGTTTCGCCAATATTATGAAAGCCGCCTGTGTCCCAGAGGTAGGTAAATTGCCACTGTCCAGTCTATTGGAGCATTTTGTAACTTGACCAGCAATGCAAAAGTCATTTCTCCTTTCCCCCTCAATGTTTGCTTGTTTATGATCACCACCACAATAGGTGTGAAAGTGATCTCACTGTGGGTTTCACTTATTCCCTACTAAGTTTTGAGCATTGTGCAATTATTGGCCATTTGCACAGTAGTTTTGCTTTACATGAAGTTGATGAGAAGCTGCCCTTTTTTTTTTCAGCGCTAGTTTCCCCAGTCTGTGGGTTGCTTTTCCACTGTTGGTGTCTTAGTTGTAGACAAGCACTTAACTTCTATGAAGTCTACTTTTGCTTTGAAGGTTTTTTTTTCTTTTGGTCATAGCCAAGAAATTGTTGCTAAATGTAATGGAACCTCATGTTTTCTGGGGGAGAGCTGCTTAAAACTGACATCCACTCTAGCTACCAGAAACTCTTTCCTGTGGTGAACTACAGTTTCTGCAGGTCCAGACATCTTGGAGGAAGGGGAGGCATGACCTCACATTCAGAAGCCTCCTGCCAAGAAGTAGATACATATATCCTCCATGGTAGCTCTGAACAATACATCAAGCTGACCACGTGCATGGCAGGCACAATCATGTGGCTTTCTCCAGTGTTTCTAATTACTACAACTAACACTGCAGAAATTCTGAAACCAGACACTTTCAACTTTTCAGGTGTTTGTGGTATCTTGAGAGTTCATGAACTTTAGAATGCACTTTTTCTAAAAATGTTGATTTTGATGACAATACTGCCTGCCTTTCAATCCATAAACACAGATTCCTATTTGTCATTTTTCTCAATACTATTGTAAGTGAAATTTTTAAAATAAGATCAGAAAAAAACTTCATATATAAAACATCCCCTCTAAAAGCAGTAGGTGAATCACAGAACCTTCCAAGACTGAACTGAAAAATCTGAATAGATCGGTCACTACAAAGGCAATGGAAACAAAATAGTCCTTCCTCACAAAAATCCAGGACCAGATGAAAAATTTCTAATATTTAAAGTCTCATAAGATTCAATCAGCATCCGTTATAAAACTCAAAATTGGTATATAGCAATATACCCTGTATTACAAACCCACAGCTAAGATTGAGAACTCTTCCCCTTAAGGTGGTTAGCAAGACAAATATTCTCAAATATTCCAAAAATTGGAAGTTAAAACCAGACCAATTAGGCAAGGAAAAAAACTAAAAAGTATCTAATTGGAATAAGTAAAACTCACCCATGTCTTTATATAGAAAACCCTATAGACTCCAATATCTAATGAAGTTATAGGCTACAAAATCAATAAAGATTGTATACTTGTGCATGCAAAGAATAAACTGGCAGAACACCTTTTTACAGATACAACAAAAAGGATTATCTAGGGATATTTAAGTGAAAGGCATATATAGTGAAACTGTAAGGCACTGAAACAGAAATCCCATGCTCATGAATTGGGAGGACTTAACATCTCTAAGGATAAAAATCTGTATAGAAACCAAAGTAGACCCAGAATAATTGAAGGTACAATGTTCCTGACTTCTAACTATATTACATAGCTATAGCAATCAAGTAAGTATGGTGTTAGAGTAAAAACACCTATAAGAAAAACTGAGAGCCCAAAGGCAACCAACGTGGACAACTAATTTATAACAAAGGAGTCAAGAACATATGGAGAACTCTCTCCTAGATAATGAGTGATGGGAAACTGAACAGACATGCAAGTAATGAAATTAGGGTCTCTAGCTTATATTGCACACAAATTCAAAATGGATTTAAGACTTGAATGTAATACCTGAAACCACAAGTAGAAAACATGTGTGGTAAGCTCACTGACATCAATTTTTGTAATATCTTCATCAATTTTCTTAGGATTGTTTCTTGCCATTGCGTAGAATCCACAAACTTTTAAAGCTAGATTCAAATGCTCAAAATGAAGAGTTATGAGACTACTATAAACATCCATATGCCAACTAGACAACATAGATTATATAGCTTCTGTATAACAAAAATCACAAAAGGGATTAATAATCAAAACATATAAGCTCAGAGCAACCAAACACCCTACACTTCCTATTGAAAGTGGGCCTATAAGCTGAACACCTACAGATGGCCAAGAGGTACAAAATGTTTAATACCATGAGTTAGGAAAATGCAAATCAAAATCTTACTTCACACAAAGACAAACGTGTGAGGATGTGTAGAAAAACATCTGTATGCACTACTGGTAGGAATGTAAATTGGCACTGTCAACCTAAGAAAAGAGCATGGAAATTCCTCAAGAAATAAAAATAGCCTGTCACTTAACTATTTCATTCAGGGTATTTATCCAAATACAAAAATGAATTGAAGAGATGTGCACCTTTATAGAAACAATAACAGCTAAGACATGGGAACAACTTGATAGTAAAGTGGAAAATGTAAATACATACACAATGGAACACTCACCCATAAAATGAAGTGGGGAGGGGCAAGAAGGTGGACAGACAGGATCCTTGAGTCCTAATCTCCACTGGGATTAATGAGGATAACTTCCTGGAGAAAACAGCCACACCTTAATAAATGAAGAAAGAACACTAAAACCCATAGAAACTCAAAAACTGGGAAATGTCCTCAATCTGACAAAATGTATTTACAGAAATACCTGCAGTATTCATACTTAAAAATAGGGAACAAAACAAGGATGTTACCTTTTCTATGTAGGACTATACGAGCTACCCCTAATTCATTTAGCAAAAGCTAAAAAAATAAAAATAAAAAAAATCACAACTATTTGAAAGGGAAAAGCAATTCATTCCTTAATTATGATGGGATGTGTATACATACATATAATAGGATGAAATGCTACAATGATTTTAACAGATTGTTGAGGAAAATTTCTAAATAGAATACAAAATTTGTCATATACCAAAAGTTGGCAAATACTATAAAGATGACTTAGACCTATAGCATTGGAAGGACATGGCATTTCTACAAACAGAACTTGGCATTTTAAAGATAGTAATTTTCCCCTAATTATAATTTTAATGATCATAGACCAAGGTTTGTATGTGTGTTACCTAACAACTTGGTTTTAAAATTAACATGAAAAAGCACACAGCAGTAACAGGAGAGAATTACCCTATAGTATCTTATCTTAAAGCCATATTAACAAGAAAGACAACTCTGGAAATATACCAGAAATACTCAACTTACTATAAAAGGAGTACTGCAGAACTATAGGAAAAGCATGATCTTTCAGTAAATGATGCATCAATTAGGTACACATACACTAACAAAAAATCCCAAACAAAAACAATTCACACCACACTTAGCTTTGCAGTTCACCTGGAATTCATTTGTTAAAAATAAAACAACAGAATACAAAACACTATCTTCATACATAGGTTAAAACGAGACTTTTACAATGGGGCATAAAAAAAAGGATGGACTGAAAAGACTATCATTATGCAGCCTGCAACAAAGGACTTATATACAACAGGATAGATGGACTACTAATAAAAAGTAAAATGGACTAGAATCAACTCTTCATAAAAGAGTTCCAAATGGTCAACCTTATTTACAATCTGGATAGCGCAAACTAAATGCGATGAGAAATCCTTTGCCCACCAGACTGGCAAATTACAAGACTCATCAGGGTTGATGAGCATGTGGAAGTAATGAGAACCCACCCAACAAATTCTACTTAAACATGCAGAAAAATATATTCACACAAGCTCCTTAAGAATAAAAAAGATTAGGCACTGAATTATTTGCAACATTCTCAAACTGAAAACAATGCAAATGTCTATTGTGTACAGGTGCATGCCTGTGAAGGTGAGACAGTGGAAGAGAAGACACCACCACATATTGATGGAAACATACTTAACAGCTGCATACAACTTTCTGTATAAGTGTCACAAAAACAGCAAAAAAAGTTAGGATACAAAGATACTGATTCCATGTGTGCAGTTCAACTAATAGGTGCAATTAAATGATATATTTAGAGACTATTTAAGGTGCTAAAACAGGAAACCAAAGTAATTTCCATAAATGCTGAGAGTGATTACCTTCTGGAGGGGAGAAGCAGCTATACCAGTGACTAGAAGGGGCATGCAGAAGTGTCTACAGTTCTATTCTCTTGACCTGGGTTGTGGTTACAAAGTTGCTGGCATATTTTATGCTCTTTGCTGTGTTTACATTCCACAATAAAGAGTTTACTTCAAAAGAAAATTAGACATAGTATTACTGGTTGGTCTGTCTCATACAGATTGCTATTGAGTTCCACATTTATCCACCATTCCACTTACCTTAGTTGAAGTTTATTGGCAGGAAGGCAGATGTCTGATAAAATCCACATCATGCAGTAAGCAAGACCAGCAAGACGAGAAGTCTAGAGATTGGTTGGACTATAATGTATGGTCCATACTAGTGAATGTAAATGTCTAAGTGGTAAATTTTGGTATACGTGTTTTACCACAATTAAACTTTTGTTTAAAAGTTGCTTCAAAGTAGCAGATCCAAATTTTATCATCTATGGGGTTTTAATCACTTAAAAACTACTACTATAGAGTACTTTTATACTACCAAGTCCTTTGGCCTCTTGGGTCACTGGACTCAACCAAAGCAAAACTACAAATGCAGCAACTTAAGTTTAAAGCTGAAATCTCTGATTGCCTTAGTCATACTTCAAGATATTCAGCTCTATTAAATTTTAAGAACAATTAAAAGCTGTTTTATAATCTGAAAAGGTCAAGGTCATAGTTTTTATATCTTCTCTTCCATACCCCCCACCTCTGTGAAAATGTTGATCACAAATGTAATAAATTTAGAGATCTGTTATCTTATATTCCAGTATATTCAAACTATCTTAGTTTCACTTTTGCTATGGTGTTGCCTCACCTCAAGAAAGGTGAGGTATCATACCTATTCTTAATAAAAACATTCTACAATGAACACTTAACTGGAATACCAGGTCCAGGACTTTTGTCAGAGTGCCTTATTCAGGTGGAGATAAAATTTCTCTCTTACTCCCCACAGGAAATGTGACTTTTTATTCTAAGTTAAAAATAAGGCAAAATAAACAACAGTTCACGTCTGATTTAGCAGTTCTCCTGCCCACCTGTGACTCTGCAGGTGCCTCTCGTTCTTTCTCCTTTTCCTGACAAATCTTTTTAAAATGGTAAAAAAGTTATCTAGCACTTATTTTCCACACATATCCTCTAAAATCTTTGTGAGAGTAAGGATGTGTTCAGTATACTGTTAACTCCTTTCAAAAATAGATTTGTGAAAGAAAAACTCTTAAGACAAAATTTGAATTAACTTTATTTCCCCTACAGTCAACAACTTCTCTGTATTGAGTTTTAAAGCAACAAAGTAAAATAAAATCCCCCAAATGACAAGGTATCAGAAATCCAGATTTAATTATACTTCATTTGTGAAAATGTTCAGCTATTTTATTGGTCTGTAAAAGAACCATCATCTGGGTCAAAAAATTAATTCTATAAATCAAAGAATATTCTACACTTTGGAAAAGAAAATCAGCAGTAACATTCTCACCGAATATTGGAAATTACATTTTTCTTCATAAAAGGTACATACTATTCTGCACTTTCCCACCAAAAGCAGTGGTGTAAGTTATGTTTGTTTATACATATATATATATAAAAAAAAAAGATATCCTGTGTCAGGAAAAACCTTCTCTCTCACTTTTACTAAACAACTGGAGAAAATTTTCAAGTCTATATAAAGTTGCCTATAAGCTGGAAAGTGAACATGTTCAATCTCCATTTTATATTTTAGTGCATTTTTTGACAATTGTCACATTTTTAATAAAAGTAAGAAAATGCATATAAGCATTAAAGAGTGTTTCATCAAATGCTTATGGACTTACAAAATATGGAGCAGAGGATAAAATCATTGTGATAGATGAAACTTACAAGAGAAATCTAGGCAAAGTTTACAAATCCTTTGTCATTTTGAAGTCAGAAAATAAACTTCAGAAAGGGTTTTTTCCTCAGTCTTTTGCATGTAAACACAGTGTTAACCTCAGCACTAAGATACCAAACCCCATTTTGGTAAGCAACATCCTATGCCGTTGCGATGATTTCCAAAGGATAGAAATTTAGCCCTTGAATGAACTATGTATGAAATCTGCTCTTGAAGTACCTGATGAAAACAACTGCTAACAGCAGCAATAATGTGTCAACATAAACTATACCAGTTAGTTACTCAGAGGTCCATCTTGAAAACAGCAGCTTCTTCTGAGAGCATAACAGTAAGCAACAGAAAATGTGCATTTGATGAAACATTCTTTGCACTGGAGAAACATGAAAATAAATATAGCTCAAGGAGTAAGTTACTTTTCTAATACCTCTTTTGCAGATTGTACTAGTTTTACTTGCTTCAAGAAGTTTGCATCACATTCTGTCACTTGTATTTTACATATTGCTATGTGGGTGTTTCAAATAAAATGCAGGTCTTGGAAAAGAATGAAAACATTGACAGGTATGCATGTGCCAGGGACCAAATTAGAGGGTTCTTTGGTGCAATTAGTCCAAATTCTCAGATTTGAAGGAGTATGTACCAATAAAAAAAATCTGCTGCTAGACAGCAGTGCTCCGTCTTGCTTCACATTCCAAATTGAAAACAGCTGTTCTCAACAAACCAATTTATTTTTTAAATCAGGCATTGCCAGAAAATTTTAACATTAACCTGGACCAGTGATGGTTCTGTACCCTCAAGTTGCTGTGAAACATGACATGAGCTAAAGGCAAAGACCGGTTCTCACAAGGACAACTGCTTCAAGTTAGAAATCAGAACAGTGTATTTAAACAGTCTTCTTAGATATTTTCTTGCCTTTCTTAAAAACTAGTTTATTTTTAATGTAGCCACGCTTCCTTTTTGTAGTCTAAAAGGAAAATAGAACACATGGTATTAGTTACAGCAGTTCTAAAAGACTAACATACACACCCACACACAAACACACATGGAGTTTACTATATTGTGAAGACCATCTTTTAGCTCTTCCTGTGGCTGGACTCTCTAAATACTCAATGAGCATCACTAACTGTTGTATGCCCATATCCCAGATTAACTAATCTAGTTTTAGATGCAAGGTCCCTAGCTTTAAGATAAGACTTGCAGAACATTCATCAACTATATACACAAATGCATAATCTTAGCCATCAGGTGAAGGAAATCCACTGTGTCTCCCTCTCAATCTCTAAATTCTTAGTGTAATAATTGTATTTCTAGGTTTTACAGAATATAACATCACTCAGATCAGAAAATGTTAATACAGCTACTGGCTTAGCCTTCAACGATTAGCTATGTTCAGATGTTCAGATTAGCTATGTTCAGATGTTCAGAAGCAAAAATTAGTAATTTCTGGATTCCCAGTTCCCTTAATTTGTGAAATTAGGATGATTTTAACTATCTACAAATAAAATTACTCGACACATTCTCACATGTAAGTTGGAAAATATACATTTCAACATGAAAACAATAAAGGGAAACTGTTTCATGATTATTCAAACATTTTGTCTTAACAGATTAGGATTCCACACTAAAATTTTTCAAGATATTTTCTGGTATAAGAAAAATTATTGTAAATTTGGCAGAAGTTATTGAAAATATTTCTTATATTAGATAAGAATCCTACAGAATAAATCATAAATTGTATGTCCATCAACCTGACATTTTCACAGTTACTGAAGAAAGCAAATAGTTTTTCAAATTAAGTAGTTTAATACACCATTAAAGCAGTGGATTAGCACAGACTAAAGTCTCAGAGGTTTACACTCTATTCAGTTTTCACATTTAAATACAACTGTTTTGGAAGCTAGGCTAAATGCTTTATGATGCACTGTTATTTCTGATATGGTTTTAAAACAAGTCGTCGTCCCTCCCCAGGCACAAAAACACAAGGTAAAATACAATCTCCTTTTAGGGTCACAAAATCTAGCTACTGTAAACTTGTCTACAATAAATGTTACCTCACTAACTTATTATAGCAAGAATTTCAAGGTATAATTTTTCAAAATTTAAACAAGGTCAAGTTTTATTATCCACATATTTCAAACAAGAAATCTTTTCTAGATCATTTCATAAAATTTGCCACATCTATATAATAAGCCCTCAGGGTGGTTTTTTTTTCTGAAAATGTGAACTGTGAGCCAGGAGTGCGTGAGCCTGGAGTGCGACAGGAAAACTCCTGAATGATCGCTGACTCAAGTAAAAAACAGTGGAGAGATGAAAGTAAACAAACAACATTCCTTTAGTGGTAGCTAGCACAAGAGAAGCCAGAACATCAAAACCCTTGTTTCTGGCTACTTGAAATTATGCTTTGGGCTCATTTTTACTTATCTACTCAATTTGGAGAAACAGCAAAACAGAGGAAGAAGTCCTATTAAGAAAATTCACTATCATTAATTAGCAAGTTTGATGGCTCTTGTTTTTCAGAAAACACAGACCTTAATTTGGTGTAGAATTTACTTTGACTTCTGAACTGAGAGTCACTGGTTTTTCTTACCACAAATGAGAAACTAGCTCCTCTGTCATTTAAACTAAACACTGGTAAGTGAATCTGATATGATAAAGACAGTGTCAGCTGTTAGAACTAGAACATTAGTCTAGGTATGCCAATCTGTCTGGCATAGAGAAATAGTCACCTACATTTTCACTTACAAATTACACAGTACTTTTATAGTAAAAAATTTAAATAATCAGTATTTTAATATATTTAAGTACTTTAATGAAAAGCAATATGCCAATAGCTTCAATTATACAGAATAACCGATCAGAGCAATGTAAACAAGCGTCTTTAAAGACCTACTGATGAAATAAACCTAATAATAAAGATTGTATCTTATCTAAAAGCTAATTTCAGTCTGCTACATCAGGCAACCTTTATTCTCATTCTTTGTAGCCTTTTATAACAGATTAGATCTGTTTAGCTTAAGTGAGTGATAACCTCTAAGACTTCATTTCTTATTGAATATTTATTTCTAATGGTTGCAACCATCATTTCTGCCTACAAGCTATGTCATGACAATTAAAAATAATTATCTTAAAAATATATCACTTTTTAAAATTCAGGAATCGACCAACTCACACTTATTCTTCATTCAATGAATAACATCTTAGAACTAAAGAAGGGACATGAAAATGTAAATTTACTTGACCAGAAGATGAGGAACAAATCACAATGACATCACTTGAGTGTCTGGCATTTTACTTTCACACAAGTTCAAAAAATGATGACCATAAACATACTTTGAGTAATTCTTACTAATGGCAGAGGTACAAAGTAAAGTTAGATGCCTCTGGAAAATCTTAGCTTGTTTCAATAATTGATCACTATGCTATCAAGTGTAAACTGCTGCTCGGGATTTGAAGTGCTGTTTGAAAGAAATTCCCCTAGAAGGTCAGCTTGATATTTACATGTATCTATACACACATAGGTATTTAAAAGCCACAGTCTTTATCATGAGGCAAATGGAACTTTATGGCAATTTTCAGTTATTCTTCTTTCACACAAACTAATGACATATCCTTTAATAAACATGAATTCACTTAGCACTTACCTTTTTTGACAAATACTTTTGTTTTGGGAAAATGTTGGTGACTCGAGGTTTGTGGTCTAGTGTCTCCCTGTTATCAGGTGCTTTCACTTTATATATCCTTACAAGCCAGTGTTCTGATGTAAAGGCCTCTTCCAAATGCTTGAATTTAATGTCCTTGTTTCCAATCTCAGCATTACGTGTTCGATCAAAACCTGGTGGTGTACGAAAATCCAACTGCAAAAGTGACATTAGTATTGAATGTTAATCTTACTGGGAAATTTAATAGCAGGTACTAGATTTTACCGTCAGAGTAGAACTCTCCCTTTAGACTGGGAAAATAGAATCAGCAATATATACATAAAATACATTGCTAACTAGATATAAAGAAATCACAACAAGAGAAACTAAAACATAAGAATTTCACAGACCCCCTTCAAGTGGATATGCAGCTGGCAGGCAAGTAAAAACCAAAACAGCATAATTTATTATACTGATGTATATAAATAAAGACCAAATTTATTTTTATTGGTTTAGAAGGGACTTCACTTTTAGTGCCTGGCACTATATATTCTCTCAGCTTCAAAGTTTTCATTCACCTCTTTCAGATGGCAGGTTCTTTTCTATCACATGGATTTAGCTCAAATACCGTCTCTTCCAGAGAACATTTTCATGACATTAGTGATTGAGGTGTACTATTCCTCTTTAATCTTTTACTCTATAGTGTTCACTGACAAAAGTTTTATTTATCTTTAAAATTACCTACATCTTCCAACAAGATGTAAGCCTAATTCAAATTTTATTCTACTCAAGTGTAGATTTGTCAAAAAAATGCTAAAGTAAATGACGATATGGCTTCCTTAAAGTAGGATTTACAAAGGAAATTTAAAAAGTCAAAAAGGGATAAAATGGGGGGAAGACAGCTTTAGGAAGTCTCAGACTGTTCATGTTGACACACAAGTGGAGGAAAAATGAACTGAACCTTAAAATAAAAACAGTCAAATTCATGTCAATAAAAAAATAATTTGTTCCTGCATATCTATAAAATAAACTTCATGTGTAAAATACTACTTTTGAGTATGCAACGCATCAAAATGCAAACTAGGTAGAATGGCTTAAAACTGTTGGTAAAACTTTAACAGAAAAAAGTGAACAGAAAAACTAGTTGTTTTTTTTTGAGGTTAGGTCTTGCTATTTTTGCCTGTGGAACCGCAGGCTCTCGTTGCCCGTGGTACCACAGACTCAAGCAATCCCCAGCCTCAGCTTCCCAAGGTAGCTGGGATTACAGGCACACGCCACCACACTCAGCTATTTTTTTTGGAACTAGGTCTCGCTATGGGCCCCAGGCGGGAATCAAACCGCGATCCCTAGCCCTGGTCGTTTCATAGGCTGAAGCTTACAGACATGAGCCACCGTGCCTGGCCTAGAAAAACTAATTTTGATGTATTTTCTGAAGCAGTTAATTAATACGGCTTAAGTGTTTCTTTCTTAGCATGAGTTTAGAGAACAGGCAATAACCTTCAGAAGAGACTTGAATAAACAAGAAGCTAAATCCAGTAGAGAAATTATTGTGTTTTAAGCAACTTGCAGAGTATTCCAGGTGAATGATGATGAAACATTATTGTGATCCCTGGTATTTGCATGAAATTCAACAATTCATTCTGCCTTCCAGTATCAGCTTAACCAGATAGCAAATGTAATTGGAAAAATCTCACTGCACTCTTAGTATGAAGGTATAACTTAAGCTTACAGTCATGCAATCAAAGAACTTTAAGGAACCAGAGAAACCAAGTCATCTATCTGTCTGACTCCCATTATATATAGACAAGAAAGAAAAAAAAAGTCCAGAGAAGATGTGACTTGTTCAAGGGTTACCTGACCTGACAGACCCAGGTGTTATTTACAGTAAGTTCATTATCTGCTCATTTTGTTGTGATGACCCTGTGCACATTCACTTATTTTGTGGACTTTTCAGCATTTGTACCACACACTTTTTGCTTTTTTCAAGAAACTGACCTAGTCATAGCTATCTGTGGCAATGCAGCATAGGAAGAGTATCAGAAGTGACTATATTAAAATTCAGCTCTTTGATTTCAAGTCTCCTCCCACCAAGAAGCAAAGTAACCTACCCAACTTACTATTTCCTAGCTGGTAGATCTTGACCCTGCAGATTATGTTTTGAGAAAGCATGAGGTTAAAAGATATGATGGCAAGCAAAGGCTGGATTTGAGTCTAATGGTAATTAATATTCTGGAAAGAAATCTATGATACAAAACATTTTCCTTTAATTTTTCATATTGTTGCAGAAATTTAATTTTGATGTTGACCCCCCCAAATCTCTTGATAAGTACATTCTCCTTTAAAGCACAACGAAACATCACTTTCTTGTTTTCTAGAGGCAAAGATTTAAAATATTTTTGAATAAAAATAGGAAAACAGATGTAACTAACCTGCATTTCTCCGAATCTGTAGTATGACATTTTATACATAAGGCAGTTCAACAAAGTGGGGGATCCTGCTTTGTCCACACGAAATTCTCCTTGTGGGGTGAAATAGTCACTTTCCTACAAGGAAACCGGAAGTTTGTGTGTTAGTTTCAACTTAATACATTCAAAGCTACAGGTTCCCTTTCTCACTTGCCTATAAGAAAGATTTTGAGCTGTCTTCATAAATCAAAACTATGGCAGTAAGAGATTAATTTATAAATTCAGTGTAATGCATGTAACCCCCCAAAATGAATTGTCTTGAGGTTTTTTTTTTTGAGACTAGGTCTCCCTATGTTGCCCGGGGTAGTTGGGTCCCATGGACTCAAGCGATTCTCAGTCTCAGCCTCCCAGGTAGCTGGGCTACAGGCGCCTGCCACCGCTCCCTGGCTGCTTTTTTCAAGACCAGGTCTAGTTATGTTGCCCAGGGTTGTCTCAAACCTGTGAACTCAAGCGAATCCCTGGCCTCTTTGCCTCCAAGTGCTTGAATTAGAGATGCGTGCCACCTCGCCCGGCTAGGTCACGGGTTTTTTCAAAGCTTAATCTTAAAATAATTTATAAAACTAAACTTCTGGTAATGAAGACAATATAGTATCTACAGATGTACATTTTATAAGGCTGTATACTGGCATGTATCAACATGAATCTATACAATGTTATAAATCTATGTTACTTCAATCAAAAAAAATTCCTTATCAAGAATACTTAAGAAAATACACACAAAAAAAGAACAGAAGTCCTTGGGAGGAGAGGGGGCCAGAAGAGCCATCAGATTTTAAACCATCCCAATAATTGAAAAGGAATAGTGTCAACACCATAGCTTAGTATTAGGTAGGCTGGCTATTAAGTGTTTTAGTTAGGCAGAGAAATTTAGAAAACTGCTGTGAATTTTTTGGGGATAATCTCAGCAAATTTATAAATTAACCTTTTAGAGCAAATCTGGCACATTTAGGAATCTATCCTACAGAAACACACTTTTATGGGTAAACAATGGATGTAGTTATGAAAATTATGAGATAAAAAAACTAAAAGCAGTGTAATTACACCTACAGGGACAGGTTAGATAAATAATGGTAGATGCACAAAACAGAACAGGTGCAGGTGTAAAGATGGTGACTCTCTATATTGTAATATGAAAGGATCACCAGCATACAGTAAAAAGATAGGTATATGTTACCACTATCTGTTTAAAAAAAAGATCACAAAAAAGATAATAATCAGAGAATTCTGGGGGATGACAAATGTATATTTAATTTTGAACCATGATGAAATTATGAAAAAAATTTAAATATTAATAAATCTTGAAAATACTGCCTTTAAGCATAAAAACTTAGGATTTTTAGATTTTTCTGTATCTAGTGAGTTCAAAGAATTGATATTTGGATCTACCACACATCATACTTTTAATACAAAATTTAATGCAAAGGCAAATCCAAAAATGAAAATCATATTCTAGGAAAATTAAGATTAATTTAAATGTTTAACATAGTTAAGAGAAAATGTCATAGCACTGAAAGAGGAAACTGGGGGTTATTATCCTTGTCACATAACACATGTGCTCAGTTTCCCAAAAAGGTTTTTTATTTTGGATCAACAATAAATCTTGGCCTTTAGTTTTTGGGCCGTCATTACGTAAACCACAATTTCGGTTGCCAATTTGTTCTAAATTACTGAGTAGAAGAAATACAATGGAAATCTACCTACTAATATATGATTTCATCACAAGTATAGGCATGGATAAGACCAGAGAAGGGTATCTGGAGAAGTGATAAATATGTGGTAGGGAAGGTATACCAAGAAAGACTATCCATGAATGTGCTAAATAAGTCAAGGAAAGAAAGCACAAGGTAAGAAAGCTTCAGAAGCCAGAGCAGATTACACAACTAGAGGAAGAAACCTGGTAGAGGAACAAGAGGCTAGAATAATGGAAACCAAAATGTTAAGAATTTTGTATTTAAAGCTATAGAGTTTAGGTTTTATACCAGCGCTTTATAACAAAGAATATCTGGTTATTTTCATCTACAATATCACAAATTCTTACAACAGCAGGCATCCTCATTAATGAATTAGTGTAAATATTCTTATTAGTGAAAAATGGAGGTTGCCTTATGCTCCATTATAACAGAAGAACCTAGAACAAGACCTAGTGTTTGAAGCATCTAAAGCTGACTTGTCAAAAATTACTTTGTCCACAGCACCAAGCTGACAATGGCAGTTTCAATTCTAACTCATGTTTGTCTGGTTAGGCCCTTTCACCTAATCAACTGAAGGCTTTTAAGTTGTAAAAGTAGTATCACCCATGCCATGCTAGAGCATGCTAGATCAGGAAGAGACAATTTCAAGGTTACCACTCTATTTTAGGCAGTAAGGACAGAAAGCAAAAGACTGTCAAAGAATAAAATCAAGAGTCATAACAAAGAATTGTTTCACAGGAAGATTGGAAGCACCATGTATGAATTTCTAAAGTCTTAGATCTAGAAAATGCTTACAACACCTCTAACATTAAAGTCAGGATGAGGACAGGATGATGAAAACAAATATGATACAATGTGTAAAGTAAGAGCTGGAATGATCTAGTTTCTTACCCGAATATCTTTTGGGTGTTCCCCTTCAGCTATCCTAACCATCCAAAGAAATTTATTAATGTCATCACCAGAATAGCCAATCACACCTCCAAAAATAACCAGAACATAATCTACATCCAGTGTCCTCATGATTTTATAGGCTGCTGTTTCATTTGAAGACATAGCTTTCCCCACCTATAGAACAAAACAAGATATGACTACTTAATCTTATAATATGCTAAAAATGAAAATGCATATATCTCAAGACAATATATTTTAAGAGTTTGATTTATATAGTGCTACTTACAATGTATTCTTGTCTAAAGTAACCACTATGAATTCAAGAAATTTATAAGGATGTCACTTTAACAAATAATTTTTTGTCTTATAAAACTAACATTAAAAGCAGGCAAGTTTAAAAGAAACAGAATTTCTCATAATCCCAAATCAGGAGTGAACAGTGTTCTAGCTAGCACAGTTAGGCAGTCACCAGATAAATGATCATTAGCTGCAACATGAATACGTATAGAATTCACTTAGTTAACAGTTATTTAATCTTTAAAGAATAGAGGTGGATTGCCATATTTATGTAAATTAGATATTAGGGTGAATATAATATGCATGCCCATAAAACAATGTATTTGCTTTATATATTTGCAAATATCTTCATTTACAAAATGTACAACACAAATCAAATGTAGTAGTTTAAGTTAAAAGTAATTTAATTTTGGCTAATTCTCCAGCGAGCTAAACTAAACACATGAGCAATATCAGAGATCAGGCTACAATTTTGATAGTTAAATTCTGTTCTTTAAAAGAGGTATTTTGAAAATCCAGCAAGCAAAGAATACATTCACTCACATTATCCTTAATCAAAGTTTGGTTGCTAAGCGGTAAATAAAGATTAGCAAGTTCTGACCTTCTGTGTATCAAGTTCTTACCAGTGCTATGTGGCTGTTATTCCAGGTGTTATTATCCACCAAAGTAGTTCTATTAGCCATTCCAGCTATCTGATATCCATAATCCCACCAAGACATCACTCGGGCATGTTCATCTGTATTTTGCCTTAGCCAAAAGTAAGCTTCTCTAAAATCATCTAAAATATTCCTGGTACTAAAAAGAAACACAGTGTTCTTTTAAATGAAATCTTATAGACATGAAAAGGGAAACAACATTTTGAGGTGCTAAGCCATTGAATAATTTTAACATTTTAAAGATGAGAGTTAAAAGCCTCAAAAATGGGTGACAAAAACCAGTGAAGTCACACTACTGTAAACTTTAATATGCAATCAAATCACATGGCTATCTTATTAAAAAACAGATTCCGGTTAAATAGTTCTGCTGTGGGATCTGATATAGTGCAAATCTAACATGCACCCAAACAAAGCAGAAACTGGGGTAGGTGAAGAGGCAAAATATAATTCAGCTATTCTTAAATTTTAATTGCATCATAATCACCTGGAGAGCATGAAATTATAGATGGCTGAGTTTCTGATTCAACAGACTTGGGTGTGATCAAGAATTTGCATTTGTAACAAAATTCCTGGTTATGGTATAATGCTATCCATGGACAACACTTAGAGAAATACTAATGTACCTGGTTATGTATGCAGAGATAGTCTGAGCAAAAATATATTTATTATTACCCTCCTTAAAAAAAGGAGGTAGGACAGGGGGAGGGATAAAGGGGAAGGACACCTCACAAGTTGTTTTCTTACCCATCATGATTGTAAGAGGCCAAGACCACACTTGGACTAGAATAGGCATTGCTTGTGACCCAGGTACAGTGAACTGCAAACATCATCAACAGCATCAGCATCAACATGGTGACAATGCTTTTTATATTAGGGCCTAGTCCCTCTTCAGTTTTTTCCTGTTCAGTTACATGCTTTCTCACTTTACCTGCCTGAAGATACAAAAAACTGGTTAGACAAATTTATTGTTTCACTTGCTTCACTAAGACGCCCAAGGGGAAAAGTTGTTAATCTACCAATTTAAATGAGGAGAAAAAGATAATACCATTGGGTATTCATTCCTTTGTGGGTGATACAATATTTCTTAAAAATAATCAATGTAGATTAAGTCAGATTAACCTGACTTAAATGTAAATAGATTAACTGTAAATAAGAAAACTACCTGTAAATATACCCAATCTAGGTATCAATAAGAGCAAAGTATCTCTAGCAAGAAAGCTGAAACATAATTGTCCTGATGTTTTTAACTACATAGAAAGGAGATAATCTAATCACCTCACCCTGGCAGTCCTTTAATCTGAGTTCCTTATCCTAAAAGTGGCAACGTACAGCGATAATTCAGATCATTCAGGGTTTTATATAGGAAAGACTGCATTATCAGAACTAGTCTTCCTTCACTCCTAAAGCAAGACTTCTTAGGAATGTATTTTCCAAATAAATAAAACCCCAGCGTTACAGGTTCTAAACTCCATGGTTAGTTAAGAAATCACAAAACGAAACTACCAATAGACACAAAAGCAAGTATGTGCTTCATTAACACAAATCTTTATGAATCATACTTTTCTATTTTAAGGAGAGATTTCAAAGTTAACTCAAATAGGAACATTCCAACTCATACTGACATTTAAAAACCTAGATTGTATTCAAATGAGCAAAATTTACTATGTTATGTAAGACAACTGCTAATTCTTCCAAGTGCTTTCTACTCTAGTGGCTATAATTCAGAGTTTAAAAGTAAATTAGAGTGTACTGATTAATCACCTGTTGCTAACAAAGGAGGATTTTGTTTTTTAAAAAAAACTTTTTATAATTCAACCAGCTATTAAACTTTTAAAATACAATCATACATTGTCATAGATTTACAGTACTAGAATTTATGTAATTTAGTAGAATAGGTTTCTTTTTTTTTTTTATTCAGTGACTAGGTCTTGTTACATTGCCCAGGATAGACCTGGACCCGCGATTCCCAGCCTCAGCCTCCCAAGTAGCTAGGATTACAGGCGCATACCACCCTGCCTGGCTATTTTTTTTTTTTTGAGAGTAGGTCTCGCTACGTTGCCTAGGGTAGTCTCAAATCTGCAGATGCGTACTCAAGTGATTTTTAGTCTTAGCCTCCCATGTAGCTGGGATTATAGGTGTGCGCCACCTGGAGTGGCAGGTTTCTGCCTTCAAAAATGGAGGGGTTTTAGATAAAACCTGATCAAAAAGAATTTTTTCACTGATTATACTATTTTCTTAGCTAAAATACCAACCATGATTTAATGTTTGAGGAAAATTAGTCGAGATCAACTGATATGCCAGAGTTATTCTAAATTCCTTATTTTATCACATTTCTTAATATGCTTAGTTTCTTACTGTGGTGGGAAAATAAAAATAAATCACACTAACATTTTTAAAGGTCTTACTTTAGTTTCCCCACCTTATCATACAAATTTCCTGGGTTTCTTTTGTCATCCTCATCACTGCTGTCCTCTACAGGTGGATTTTCCCTTTTCATGTCATCTCCCAAATAGTGCTCAAAAACATTTGAGAAAGCAATGGCAGACAGCATACAGACGACTGGAGTCAACGTCAACATCAGTCGCACCATCACTCCAGCAAAGTAGACAGCGCTGATGGCATAGAGAGCAACTGCAACAAGAGGTTCTTTTATGTAACACTGTCTTCAGAAAAGAAAAGCTCAACAAGCTGAACTAAATTTTTAGTAATACATTATTAACCAAAATCTAAAAATAGACAAATGTCTCACAAAAACAGCTATTTTTAAATTGATAGTAGTAACCAATTGATTTAATACTTCTACTCTGAAATTACAACTAGTGTTGATTAAATAAGTACTTACACCAACAATTTAGAGAAATGAATTATGATCTAAATTTAATTAGTTATCATGAACAATGAAAATTTATTACTGGTCAATAGTATACATACTAGGAAAATCCATAGTTGACAGACAAAACCTTTAATACATAAGCCTGCTTATGTATGAACGTGGGGGGTGGTGGTGTAAAGAATGGAATGTGAAGGAAATAATTTAAAGAAAAAAACTGAAAGGGATTACACCAAGAGACATTAAAAACTAAATTGTAAGTAATTTTCAATAATCCAAGCCTTCCAGAAAATGTGCTAACCACAAAGAAAGGCTCTCCCATTTATTGCTGGTTGAAAGTTGTATGATTTTACAAAGTCAGTGAGTCATCTGAGTTGTTACCTCACTTGAGTTAATTACAATGTTTTTTTCTAACTAAAAATAAATTTATTATTCCATATCCTTGAATGTATAGCTAAGTGAATTTTTTATATTTGCATTACTACTCATCAAAATATGGGATATTTTTACAATTCCTTGGAAGGCTCCCTCATGCCCCAGTCATTAACTACTCCCCAGTCTCTTTAAGAAAGGTAATAGCTATTTGGACTTCTATAGCATTAGTTCAGTTTTTCTTGAAATTCACAGAAATTAAACCTTATAAAGTTTCTCTTTTGTACTGGTTTCTTTTATTTAACTCATGCGATTCTTCTATTAATTACTGTACTATTTTTTATTATACAAAAACACAATTTTTTTCCTTTTGCTGATACTCTTTGGAATGTTTCTAATTAAGGGTTATTATGGATAAAATTGCTATATGTATTCTTAAACAGGATCTCTTTTGGACATATGCACTCATTTCTCTTGGTTATATACAGAGGATTTGGAGTAGAGTCATGAGGTGGGCAATTTACTTAAGCTGAACATTTATGATTGATGTGATTTTAACAACCTTATCCAGATTCCACTGATTTATGTAAACTAGAGTGGATGAGTGTTATCCTTTGGTTAGAATTCTTTCTAACCAATTACAATTCTTGTTGATATCTTTGGTAGAATGTGCTACTTATTCTCTTAAGATGGCATTCTGGAAGTTAACTTTACATGTAAAACAATCATAGTGTCCATTCTGCATTTTGTTTTTCTTTCTTTTTTTCTTTTTTTTTGAGACTAGGTCTCGCTATTTTTTGCCCATGGAACCGCAGGCTCACGTTGCCTGGGGTACCACGGACTTAAGCAATCCCCAAGCCTCAGCTTCCCAGATAGCTGGGATTATGGTGCGCGCCACCACGCCCAGCTATTTTTTGGGAATTAGGTCTCGCTATGTCGCCCCAAGTGGGACTCGAATGTGATTCCTGTTCCCTGCCATGGCTTCCTAGGCTGCCATTAAAGGCATGCGCCACCATGCCAGCCTATTTTGTTTCCTGATATTCTGAAATGTTAGATCCTCAATAATACTTTGTCTAATGTAGTTTCTATTTCAAGTCTTTTCAGTTGTGAATATACACAAATATATGAGTGAAGATGGTATTTACCTAAAAGTGATTCCTATTCTATGATAAACTTTGCACTGAAACAAGGTTGATGGATGGGCCTGCAAACTTACTCCTATCTAATCAGATCTTAGAAAATTATGACTATACTGTCAACAATTATAATTTCTACTTCCTAGTCATATACTATTAACAGCAACCTCTTATAAAAACCAAAATAAACTAAGAAAAATTTATACACTAGCCTTAAATTGAAATAATTAGAACATACATAATATATATTCACAGAATTTTTCTTGGTTAAGCCTTTATTCAAAGGGAGGAAATTTATTTTGAATATGCACAGTAAGTAAAGCAAAAAGATCAAAGCAAAAAGCAATAATCAATAATATAAATACTATGAATTATTAAAAATCTCTTACCAAATACTCTTTCATCGTTGATATTTTTAATGCAGAACCATAGGCCTGCTGGGAAGGTACACACAAGAATATGTAGATCAAAGAAGAAAGACACCCAAGTTGTAGGCTGATGCTCAGACACTGATGCAATAATTGGAATGTGTATTTTTGCATACCTGGCATTAAGAAAGTTAATATTATTTAAAATTAAATGATAAAACAGAAGTTCTTTTTGGATGAAGAAATTTTCTTTGATTAGAGATAAAGTTCCTACTCCCTACACCTTGCTTATAAATATATTCCAACATTACCTGCTATACTGCAAGTAAATCTTAAATTAAAACCAATATGCCTTCCCTAAAATTGGGAGAATTATTTAAGACCAGTCACAAAGTTGTTGGCTGATTTGTAATACAAAAACCTTTGTTCAAATAAGAATTTATTCTGCAGCTGAACTTAGTACTTCAGCTTAGTACTAAGCTGAACTTAGTACTTAGTACTATGGACATTGCATCAACAAGTTTCACTAGCTTCTGGACTAATATTGGTATTACCACAATACCTTTCTTAACATAGTATGGATGCAGGTAAACAGAAAGACTGCGCTCTTTTTGAAATGCCCTGGAACTCCAAAGTAGTCTACTAAAAGTTTAAACAGCAAAAAATAAGTATGATTGACAGAAACTTTAACCGACTAAGTAATTAAATCAACCAAATCAGAACCGTCTGTAACTACAGTTTTTCCTCCAACACTGCAGTTGATACAAAGGTGCATCTCTTTTATCTAAATGTTAGCTTCAGTCAGTCATATATAATTTGCTTACGTCCATTTTTAGAATTGGACAAAAGTCCTTGAGATACCACTTAGAAGGCAGACCTATTCAGTAAATTGATAGGTTTGTTATTTTGCTATGTAACAAAAAGAACACAGGAGAGAGGTAAATTACTAGCAACAGATATATTCTTATTTGTAGGATTATATCTTAGAGATAAAAATGTTGTTGAACTAGTTGTGTAATTTAAACCATTTTTTAATTAAGTCATTTTATAAGGCATTTTAAAACATAGTTAACATTCTATAGATTTAAAAAACAAAAGGAATTTATTGGCAAATAGAGTATGACTTTTTAAAACATAATTTTTTTCAATCTATAGCATATGGGTTTATAGCACCTAGTCTTATTACTAAACTAGCATATGCTAATAACTCTAGAAATGAGAATTGATGGCTATCTACTTACAGAGATACTGATATTACGTAAGAACAGAGAGGAGTATTTTAATATGAGGGCAAACAACTTATCTGCACTTACCCAGTGTCCCATAGTGAGTAAAATCTGCCACTCCATGGAGCAATGTAACCTTGTAAGGAAAATGTAAAGAAAATTAATCTGCCTCAAAACAAAACAAAACCAGCAACTATTATTTACTTTATTGGTTTTATATTCTATTCAAATAATTTCAGTTTTCTCTATCAGGGTGCTGATACATTTCATAGAGTCAGAGATTAGTGTATTAAATAAAAACAAATATCCATGTAGTTATATTTCCAAAGGAGTACCATAAATTACTAGATAAATTCTGGAAAACTTTCCAATTCGCAAACTTATATTTGATTAATGAAATAAAGATAGCACTGGATAATTTTAAGGGATGGAGATAGTTTTTAAATGGTCTAATCTACTATATTAAATTCAGAAAAATGACAAAGATGATTTTAAACATTCATGCCTTTTGCTCTTATAAATCAATCTTTTATGATTTTGAGATGGGATGGTACATAGATTTGCTAATACACTTTCAAAAATTTGACTTGTTTTCTAAGGACCAAGGAAATCAAGACTGGAAAGTAACTTAGGATCTGAAGCAGATGAAAGGTTGACTGTTTATTCAGGTTGTAAAAATCTAACGTATTTTACATTGTTCACAAAGAACAGAACCATAGTATCTGACCTAAGATAAATGGAATATGCATAAAATTAGTAAAATAATTACTTTTTTTTTTTTAAGACGAGGTCTCGCTATTTTGCCAGTGGCAGTCCCGATCTCACGAACTTAAGCAATCCCCAGCCTCAGCATCCCAGGTAGCTGGAATTACAGGCACCTGCCACCATGCCCCGCTGCTTTTTTTGAGACCAGGTCTTACTATGTTGCTCGGGGTAGTCTCGTATCCGTGAACTCAAGTAATCCCTGGCCTCTTACCTCCCAGCGCTTTGGCTTACAGGCATGCACCACCAAGCCCAGCAGACAGAAATACCCTTCTGAATAATTACCCAGAGCCATGTACTACAGTTGTTGACACCTACCTGTGTAGGTCAAATAGATGACACTAAGGAACACAGCACCTGCAGCTAGTGAAACACCCAGAAAGAATAGGGTCTGGAACTCTTGTTTTGTTAATCGATCTCTTAGATACTGCAAGAATGCATAAGCTTGCAGCAATGCAAAGACACCTAAAAGAAAAGGGTCATATACATAAATAAAGCACTTTTTCAAGGGCATCAAAACAATGTGATTTTAAGAGACTATTACAATACCTTTCATCATATCCAACCTACTTTTCCATGAGTTAACAACAACAACAACAAAAAAATCAGACCCACCCATCTATGGACCAAGAAAGACAAGTTCATTTCAATAACTGAAGTGTATTTAGCACATTAAAATTCCTCCCTCTGTCACATATTTTAGTGACTTTCTTTTTGAGACTAGGTCTCGCTACGTTGCCCAGGGTTGTCTTGAACCCGTGGACTCAAGTGATCCCTAGCCTTTGCATCCCAGGTACCTGGGATCACAGGTATGTGCCACTATGCCTGGCTTAATGACAGTTTTTAAGGGAGGAAAGGGAATAAAGGAAGCATCGTTACAAATAATCCTAATATTTACTGGCTTAGATCAAGAAAATTCAGAGATATAGATACTGTCAAAAGTTGAGTGACAATATATAAACTATACTTTTATATAAGACTCCAAATTAATAAATAGGAGGATGAGTGCTCAGATAAAATTAAAGAATAGTAATACATATCATTTACTCCTGAAAATGCGAAAAAACATAATATGAAAGTGTTAGGTACAAAATTTAAAAAATCCTGACGGAATACTGATTTTTTTAACTAAAAACTTTTAAAAATTCATTTTTGAGTGGTTAAGTACTATATCAAGGATTTATATTTTATGAAAAGTAATCATGCATATGAATAAAGTGATTGTTTACATAAAAATGCTATATATGATTGTATACTCAAAACAATCTATAGTTCTCACATTACTATTTGGTATATTGATGAGACTGAATTAGAAATGAAAGTATTGCATAGATTTTACAACAGGCAGGTATGGATAACTTTTTTGTGTGTGGGGAGAGGGTTTCAAGTTTCACTAATAATGCGATGATAAAAGCATCATCTCAGATAGCTACAAACAGTATTTATAAAATGTCACACATAAAGGAACCATTCCACAAATTTCCTATGGGTCTACTAATCTGTGATAAAAGTTTTTATTCACATATCTCCCATTATCATAACTGTGACCCAGATTAATAATGGCAAAGTACTATACTACTTATTTATATTCAGCTTATATGAAAGGGAATTATATGACTTTATAATCAGTAGGAAAGATGTTAATTCCAGTTAATACATACAGATAAAGTATTTTAGTGACCTGTCAGGGATATAAAATGACATGTTCCATTTAATCTACTGAAATGGAAACTTAGACAGAAAAGAGGTAATATAATAGAGCTCAATGAATGTTAATGTAACTTTGTATATACAAATAACAGATTGTGCAAAAAGGGGACATTTTGGGGAACAAATACCAAAGTTGTGATAAAACCATGACAGTGATGATGATTTCAAATACAAAATTTTTAAAAAAAGGTTTATTTTCCTAAAGACTGACCAGTGACACTTTAGAAGAAAAAAAAAAAAACCTTCATACCTGCAGCTGCCATGTGTTCACTTGTTCTGATTGGCTGAAATCCCACAAAGGGTATCTGCATGGATAATATTAAACCCACAATGTAGAAAGTGCTATATGCTATAAAGACAAAATAGGAAGAAAGGATAATTTACTATTACCACTGAGTACTTCAAACAAATAATATAAACTCACTGAACTTATTTAGAAATTACTATTTTAAGTACTTTAGCCATTGACATGACCCAAGAAGTTACTAATATCTACAGTAAGTAAATCATTCATATTGGCATTAATCCAAACTAAGTGTAACCTTACAAATACTTAACATTAGATACATACAGTCTCTCTCTTTTGTTTTTTTTTTTTTGAGACCAGGTCTCACTGTTTGTGTGGAACAGCAGGCTCACGTTGCCTGGGATACCACAGACTCAAGCATTATCCCCAGCCTCAGCTTTCTAGGTAGCTGGCATTACAGGTGCGTACCACCATGCCCAGCTATTTTTTTGGAACTAGGTCTCACTATGTGCCCCGGGTGGGACTCGAACCCTGATGATCCCTGGCCCTGGCCCTGGCCTCCCAGGCTGCTGCTTACAGGCATGCACCACCATGACTGGCCTAAATATACAGTCCTAAAAGCTCTTATATAGTCCACGCTCTTAGCATAGAATGGTAAAAACAACTTGTTTTTGTCTGTTCACTAAGTTCTCTGTGATTAAACCCATTTGAATTAAGTTAATGTGAAAGTATTCCATTTTCAAAGCTTACGTCGTTTTATAAGGCAGTCAATATTTAGTTGTTGGCAAGATAGCACATTAAAAATTTTAAACT
This sequence comes from Uropsilus gracilis, assembly GCA_004024945.1. NCBI lineage: Eukaryota > Metazoa > Chordata > Mammalia > Eulipotyphla > Talpidae > Uropsilus > Uropsilus gracilis. The sequence continues at coordinate 35,577 of PVHY01005522.1, forward strand.
GGGCATATATTTCACTGCAGATTTGAGAACTGTTATAGCGTACATATTTATATGATATATGCTAAACAGTATACAGAGCATGCTTCTGAAAAATAATGTTTATTTGTTCTTAAAAAAAACCATTCTGAAAGATGAAAACTTCAATTAAAAAATGTATCATAGAGGTACTGGAAAAAAACAGACTCACAGACAATGGAATTGGACTGAAAACCCCAAAATAAAGCCACACATATATGGTCAACTAAGTTATGACAAAGAAGCAAAGAACATGCACTGGAACAAGAATAGTCTCTTCAACATGTGTTGCCAGTAAGATTGAACTACTATATACAAAGGTATGAGACTAGATTATAACCTTATATCATATTACAAAAACTAGGCCCAAATGGATAAAGACTTGAATGTAATATCTGAAACCATAAAATACACAGAACATACAGGCAAAACACTCCCAATACATACATCTCAGAAACACCACTGGGGACTCAGCCCCAAAAGCAAAGAAAATGAAGGAAAAAATAAACAGCCACGACTACATGAAACTAAAAAGCTTTTGTGCAGCAAAAGTAATCATAACCAAAATGAAGAGACACCCTACAGATGGGGAGAAAAAAATTCCCACTCCCATACCACTATAACTAAGATCTACAAAGAGCTTATACAACTCAACAAACAACCCAATCAAAAAATGGCCAGAAGAGCTAAAAAGACACTTTTCCAAAGAGGAAATGGTAATGGGCAATAGGAACATGAAAAAATGCTCAACATAACTTATAATCAGGAAAATGCAAATCAAAACCACAATGAGATACCACGTCACATCAGTCAGAATGGCCCATGGTAAAAAAAAAAACCTGGTAACAAAAAATGATGGTGAAGATATGGAGAAAAGAAATCCTTATACTGCTGGTAGGAATGCAAGCAGATCCAACCACCATGGAAAGGTGTGGAGGACCCTCAAAAATAATTCTACTTTATGGCCCAGCAATTCTACTCCTCAGAATCTACCCAAAGGACACCTGCACTGCTGTGTTTATGGTAGCATTAGACAATAGCTAAGACATGGAAACAACCTAACTGCCCTAAAACAGATGAAAGGCTCAAGATGATGTGTGTATACATACACACACACACACACACACACACACACACACGAATATTATTCAGCAATCAAAAGACAAATTCATGCCATTTGCAGCAACATGTTTGGAGTTGGAAGGGACCACTCAGTGAAATATGGGGAGACTGAACAAAAGGGCCCCCATGCCCCCCCAAAAAAGGGACAAAGCAGACAAACTACAGATCAGAGGGATACAGCCCAGGGAGTGGGAAAAAAACTGGAGAGAAGAGCACAAGGGACTTGTGGTGATGGTACATGGGCAAAGCGGTGGTAGAGAATTTAAGGAACTTGCACCTAAGGGGACAAAACACATTATTGTACAAAAAATGCACCACTCAGAGACACAAAGTAAGCACATGCTGTTGGAAGAATGGTGCTAATAAAATTTTCAATGTGGGATTACCACATTTTGTTTTGTCAAAAAAGAACACAATATCTTCAACATTAATAAACTAAAAATAAGGTATGCATGGAGACACAAGAAGGCTTGGAGAGACAAGTACAGAGCTTGAGGTGGAGTGAGGGGAGGGGGGAAAATGTGTCATGTCTTGAATTATCACTTCCTTCTAGTTGATGAAATCATACCAGGAACTTTCAATGAATTAAAGTTGCACTTGCCTGAAGGTCAGTGAAGTTATTGTTTTGAAAGTCATTATGTGTGGGGTAGGATAAGATACAAGCTGGTGGTAGTGTTATTCAATCACCAGCTTTGTTTCTGCCAAGTTTGTTGTCTATCTGAATGCATGTGGAAATGATTTCCAAGTACCCAAAACATTTAAAGGCAGATATTATAATTAATATCTTGTATCGTATCTTGTAATATCTTGTAATAATAACAGAAGATGGGAAAATTTAACAGGGAATGTTTGTGTAATGTATATCGAATTATAGAATTTCAAAATGAATACTAGCACACAGAAAATGAATGTGAATATATTCTGAGGCATCACATCTTAAAAGAAAAAAAGCAGGTATTCTGCATAAATCCTTTAAAATAAAGAATCATTGTGAAAATCTACCATTTTTCATGAGCTACCACTGTGTGACTGCCCATAATCTTTCCCTATAATCATTCTTTTTGGTTAAATTTTCAGTTTTTCTTTTATCTCCCACTATTTTAAATTGTTAGCAATATTTTTTCCAATTCACTACACTATGTATTCCATTTTTCACATCATTCCCAATCCTGGAGGCATAAACTGTATAAAGACTTGGAGAATTCTAATTCTTTTTACGCACACTTTGCAAATTTGACTCCCGTGTTCTACAATATTGAAACTTCTTCAATAATGAAAGAGAAGGGCCGGGCACGGTGGCTTGTGCCTGTAAGCTTCAGCCTATGAAGCGGCCGGGGCTAGGGATCGCGGTTCCAGTCCCACCTGGAGCACGGAGTTAGACCTAGTTCCAAAAAAACAGCTGGGCGTGGTGGCGCGCGCTTGCAATCCCAGTTACCTGGGAAGTTGAGGCTGGGGATTGCTTGAGTCTGTGGTACCTCAGGCAATGACAGCCTGTGGTTCCACGGGCAAAAATAGCAAGACCTAACCTCAAAAATTAAAAAAACAAAAGAAAACAAAAACGAAAGAGATGGCCTTTTGTACAACTGTTTTTGTGAAGAGAGAAAATGTCTCCTGATAAAAGTGACTTAAAAAGGATTCTTCTGAGTGTGGTTTTTCCAATAAGTCCCCTTTAAAAATGTAAATAAATGTCTTAATTTATAATTTTTTCTAGAATTATGTGTTCAGGATTTTGATCTTTTGGCATTATAATTTGGAAATTTTAGGTTTTAGAATTCTATTTTTTGATGTTACGACCAAACCCCATCATCTTAAATCCTGCTTACAAAACAGAAAATAAGAATTAGATGTACTTGAGTAAAAGAATGAAGTGACCCAATTCTAAAGAATAAACATTTTCCACTGCAAAATTAAAGCATCCTTTTCTCCAGGCTTTGTACCATAACATCTAACAGTTTATATAAAAATTAACTCTTATCTACTTACATACAACATATTAACTTTATCTATATTACGGATATGACATTCTGAAAATACAAAATCCTATTCAGATTAATGCTATCTTTTAAGAGTTAGTTATCTAATTGGGAAAATCAGAATGCATACCAATAACCACAATATAATAAAGCACATGTATGTGACATCAATGAAACAAAACTAACTTTATACAAGTTAAAGTATCTCTTTTTTTGGACATGAACATTGAAGAAACAGACAATATCCTGTATTAGAGTCTAATGGTCTTAAAAGGTATCAATAATACAAGCCCACAGCAAGCATTTCTCACCAATTCTCCTTAAAAACTTTCTAGGAACCCTGACCAAACCATAACTATTACAACTTCCAATCCATCCATCCGTGTTAATCTTTTTTTCCTACTGTTTAAACAGAAAAGCAAAGCCTGCCATTAAAGTAATGAGCTTTATGAAAATACACACCACCAATAATGCTGTATATCACTTATTACATCATGAAAATGTTACCACACTGCCATCCTGTGGAAGCACAGTTAGTGGCATTCATTACTGCAGACTGCACTTCCTGTTTTAGAACTCTAAAAAAAATTATTAGAAAGATATAAACAAGGTCAATTTTCCTGTTTGACTGTTTGTAACCAAGGAACCCATCTCTTTGATTTAGTAAGAATAGCAATCTTTGAACCCCAAACATCTTTTCACTCCTGTAGAATATTGTAGGGAGGGGCTAGGATCAGATAGATTAGAAGCAAACCAATGACCTCGACTTCTGTGCACCAATGAGTTTTCTATAAAGCAAAAGCCACTTTTGGTGCAACAAACATTAGATGTTGATTTATAATGCCATACACCTGAAATCTACATGCTATAAGACAAAGTCATTTTAATACAAAATTTAAGTCACTTAAAAAAGGTCTGATTCTACCTAGTTAAGACTAAAATTTAAAATTTTATAAGCTCTTATTATACAAAGACAATATCTAAATATCTAACAAAACAGTACAACTTAGACTAACAGTGCTTTTTATATTATCAAATTACTGTGGCACTTTCTTCTACTTAAAAGTTAAGTTTTGTGAATATTGTATTGGGCATTTAACTAATCCACTATTAAATTACCTTAACATTTCAGTTGCCTTGTATTCCTTTGTCATCCCTCCCTTCTCTCTTAATCAAAATAGTATCAACACAAAAAGGAGGGCAGGGGGAATACTTTAAAATCAAACCAGTATTAAGTCAGGCATGGTGGCACGTGCCTGTCAGGACCAGACTATGGAAGACGGCTGTGACTGGGGGTCGGGGTTCGATTCCCACACGGGGCAACATAGTGCGACCTAGTTCCAAAAGAAATAGCTGGGCGTGGTGGAGTACGCCTGTAATCACAGCTACCTGGGAAGCTGAGGTTGGGGATTGCTTGAGTCCATGGTACCCCAGGCAACATGAGCCTGCGGTTCCACGGGCAAAAATAGTGAGACACAGTCTCAAAAAAAAAAAAAAAAAATCAAACCAATATTGCTTTATATTTAACAAAAACGATTAAAGGCTTAAAGAATTTAAAATATTTTAATGACTGTATTATACTCTTGAATTAATGGTAATTCAATCCTGGTATATAAGCTAGAATTGTTCAAACTACAACTACCACAACTATTAAAATAATAAATACATTTCATACTGATACAAAAAATAAAACTCCGCATAGTATAGCAGGAAAAATACATCTACGATTCATTTAATTTCTGGCAGCTGTTACTGCAAGAATATCAAAGTACAACAAAAAAATATGTTATATTTATTTAAAGATTGCATAATAATCTCATGATATAAGCAATGTTTACAAGTTAGAAGTATGCTTCAATGCTCTTTGGTGACTTCTAGGATGATGATAGACTAAATGTCAGAATAAGAATAGACAAATATCATCAAACTTCTTTCATAAAGTAAAACAAAATAAAAAGAATTTCAGCCACATGAAACCAGAAATTGTGTTACCATTAAAAAATTTAATGATTTGAGTCTATTAAGAAGGGGAGGGTAGCTGGGCATGGAGACATGTGCCTGTAAACGACAGCTTATGGAGTTGCAGTGTCTATAATTCTAGCTACCTGGGAAGCTGAGGCTGGGGAATGCTTGAGTCTGTAGTACCCCGGGCAATGTGAGCCTGTGGTTCATCAGGCAAAAATAGTGAGACTCAGTCTCAAAAAAAAAAAAAAAAAAAGGTGGGGGAAGACCCCAAGGCCCCAAATGCAGTTCTTCATGTCGGGTCTCAAGTCAGATTTAATACCAATTGCAATTTCAGCCTTTCCCTCAAAATATAATACTAACCCAATCAATTCCATGTTTCCTAATAGGCAAGAATTTGTTCTCTGAGGTAATCTGAAAACCTCTTGCCTGAGAGAAGGTGTAGATTTACCTTAAGTAGAGTTTCTTTTACAAAGAACCTTGTCCCACCTTCCTCCTGTTTCTAAATACCTTCCCATTTTATGTAATCCCTTGGAATATTTAGATAGGTTACAGCCCAATTCATGAATAAAGTCAATAAGATCTCTAAATTTGTAACTTTTAAAGGTCTTTGTAATATTCATCTTCTTAATGCAAACTACATAATTAAACTGGCTACTAAATTCATTTAACTAACACTAAATAAAAATCCTTTAACTTCCAGAGAAGCAAGTCATCTGGACTATGAAAGTCATAACAGATAACACTTAAAAGGAATTCTCACTCAGGTCTGTTCTAGGTAAAAACACCAAATGGTTTATATTGTTTGTTAGTTTGTAGAACACAACATTCTGTTTCTATACACTGTGTTTCTATACACTGGAAAGTCTTTTGATGTGCTGGAAAGTAATAATGACTACTAGGTTTTAGGTAAGACATTTATTCTATATGCCCTGGATCTTGGTGCAAGATGATAGACTAATCCTCTGTGAGCTAATAATGATCAGTCTGTCAGAAGCAACATCACCTTTCGTTTAAATTTGCACCCAACATAAATTTTTTCCCTCAAATCTCTAAAATACCCACTAGGTGGGTGAAGCCTTAAATTCCTGAAGTATATAATAATGCTCTCATATATTTTAGCATCATTAAATTAGGTCAAATCTTGAAACATTCATGATGAAGAGAAACAACTGGTCTATACCTTTTCTTTCCAACTACTCAAAAGTAAACTGAACACCTACAATACCTCTAAGATAGGTGATACATGGGTAGAGTATGAGATAAACAAGAATGATCTGGTAGAGAATGTGAAATTATTGGAGACATTTAAAAATCTAATTTCATACACATACATAACATCTCTAAACCACTTTATTTCCCTTGCCTCTGAGAACATGCTTGAATCAACCAAAGCATAAGGTAGCACTAAATTGCATGATTTTCTAAACTAACCAGAGAAATCCAAGTCACCAAATGCAAAGTCATAATGAAAGGGAGTTGGACGTGCCAAGTTTTAAATTCCTATATAGAAAATCTTACCATTTGATATCTTTAACAACATTTTTATCTGGCTACTTCAGACTTCTTGGCTCTTCTTCCTCTTCCTGATTCATAGACATTTCACAAAAAGCCTATCCCTCAGTTTTCTCCTGGTTTCTATTTCACCAATGGCTGAATTTTCAGGACTTAGAAGTTTTAAAATTAAACTCTGATAGTCATGAACTTAAAGGCTTTAAAAATTTTATGGCTTTTAAACTTAAATTCTTAGTTTTAAAAAGCTAAGAATTATAGTTCTATCTATTCTTTCTGAATCCCAAAATTCTTTATAGTGTTTCTTCAAGGAAGAGAAAGTGATCATAGGTTGGAGTATTTCAACAATAGGTAGCTTATTTGTGACAGATACATGGTTTTAGTGATTTTTGAGTATATTATGGATTGTTGAGTCAAAACATCTAGGCTCAGGCTTCAGTTCCATTATAAGGCACATGATTGTGAGCAAATTATTCTATTTTTTTCTTGTTTCTTCATCTGCAAAACAATGATAGTATCATCACCTAACCTTCAAGCATGGTTATTAAGACAAGATGAAGCAAATATCTGCAATGAAGATATTTACTTCAGGACAGTTTAAAGGCTTATAGGAACTTGATATATTGATAATGTCAGTGGTGCTTGTTATAAAGAATGCTGAAATGACTATAAATATACTGATTGTTTTTGCTTCTGATAAAATTTATACTCAAAATCCACCCTTTAAAGATGGTACATTACATCCACAAAGTTGTATACCTAACATCACCTTTATTCTCCTCTCGACACGCCTTAGTCTACTAGTTCTGTCAGTCTATTCTGGACATCACATAAAAGAAAAATCCTATATTGCCTTTTGCATCTGGCATTTTTTAGGATAATGTTTGCAAGGCTCATGATGTAGTATGTTATCAATATCTCACTTTTTATGGGCACGTAATATTCTACCGCATGGATACACCACACTTGATCCATTCACCTGTCCACAGACATTCGGGTATTTCTTTTTTGGCTATTGTGAAGAGTGATTGTTGCTATGAATATTATTGTACAAATTTCTGTGTATTTTAAACTCTCCTTTAAGTGTGTAATTTCTGGGTCAGATGGTATAAAACACTGATTAAATTTTAGAGAACCTACCAAACAAGTATTTTTTAATCAAGTAAATAAGCTTTAGTTTGCGTTACTGTAATCATAGGTTTGTGTATTTACTAAGACAATGGTGTCAGATTACAAATTTTCTAATGACTTAAAGCCATAAAAGTTCTGTTTCTACTATGGAAAATAAGGTCTGAGATTCTAGATATCATCAATAACTAAGCATCTTATTCAAAAGGAATATTTTAAAGCTGTAGAGAAAATATTTTTGTAGAAAAAAAAGTCACATTATGATCTGAGTGTTTGTGTCCCCCACCAAAATTCAAGCCTGACATCTAATGCCCAAGGTAATGGTATTAATAGATGGCCTTTGGCAGCTAATTAGGTCATGGAAGCTAAGGGAATTAGTACCTTTTTAAAAAAAGCTCTAGAGTTTATGCATTCCCTATCACATGTGACAACAAAGAAAGACGGTATCAGCTATGAAAGGGAGAGAGCCCACACAAGAATGTGATAACACTGGCACCATGATATTGGGGCTTTCTGGCTTCCAGAATCTGAGGAACAAATTTTTGTTATTTATAAACTACACAGTCTACAGTATTTTGTTACAACAATCCAAACAATTCATTATATGTATATCCAGAAAGGGCTTTCAAAGTTTACTAACTTGTTTACTATGAGAATGCTCAATCTCTTACAGTAAATATACTGAATGTAAACATATATATATGAATGTTTCTCATGACAGAAGTGCCTAGTCCCCTCCCAAATCTTAAAAAAGGCTGACAAATACTTATTTTAGAGTAATTACTACAAAACAAAAAAATTCATCAGTGAAAAGTAGGTAACAGGCAAAAATGCTTGTTCCTTCTTAACATAAAAGCAACATAAACAGACTGGTTTGTTCAATGAAAGGAAAGTACACAAAAAACCTGAGAGTTTAGCAGTTGAGAGATTTCAGAAGTCAAGCCACTTACCTATGTAGACTCTTTTGCTGTATCTTTGCATCAGTAACAATACAAATACATGCAGTGGAATAAGGTTGATAATAAACACATAACCACCCCAAGCAGAAACCTAAGGGTAAATAAATGCTGTGTTAAAAGATTTATGTATATATATGTTTTTTTAGAACAAGTAAATTGTATTTGTGATGACTACCTCAACATATAATGAGCAAATCTAACACAGTAGGATTTTTAGTAAATTTGAAATATTTAAAGATGGATTTATATGACCCACAAATAACCTATTTCTTAAATTTAATGTAATTAAAATAACTCCATAAAATTCATTTTTTACATTCAGTGGAGAAATGCTCAAAATTAAATTTAATAAAAATGTTGACATTATAATTTGTACACTGGCAGTAAAAAGACTACCATAAAGATAAGGAAGTTTGGGAGCAGGTAATGAATTATTAAAGAAACGGCTCTTACACCACGCCCCACTCCCAACCACCACCTGTTCTGAAGAAACTTCACTGAGATGTTTGCAATAAACAATAAATGCTGCCTAAGTGTACAATTCAACTCTGACAAAAGGAATACTAGATCTGGATATGCTTTGAGAGTCTCAAAATAAAGGTGTACACTGAGTATAAATTTTTTATCTAGTTATGAATCAAGATCTGATTTTAATGTTTAGTCTATCGCAAAGGTAATATATCTAATCAGAATAAGTATGTTCTGTTGTAAATAAAAATATCTGAAGATAAATGGCTACTCTCAACCAATGAGATTCATTAATTCTTTTAGAAGTACATTCAGTAATAAGGAATAAAAAGTCCAGTCAAGATGAAAGTTCTTGAATGTGCTCTAATAAGTAAAAGCTTAAAAGAACCATTTGTACTAAAGATCTACTTTATAAGCCTATATGCCAACATACTATCTAAAATATTTCAAAATTACTTATAAGGGAACGTCTTTTTATTATGCCTAGAAGACAGGTTACATGGCCACTTTTCACGCAAAACAATGTTACTCTGAACACCAGTCCCAAGTGAAGGACTTCTGGGTATTTCCAAAATTTAACATGAAAGAGAATGAGCTTGGTATTAGTGAGGACAACTGTACAGACTACAGCCCAGATCTTATCCACTTTAACAGGAGCACAGATAATTTGGATAAAAATTACCATATCATTAATTTTCAGCACAAGACTACTACATAGGCTGTGGTGTGGCACATTGTTTATTCTTCATAACAATAAACAATGATTTGCAATCTTTCAGTTATCTGTTGACAAAATTAAATAGCTTACACTTTAATCCAGAGGCTATCATGTTCTAACAATCTATACATTTGAAAAGACTTCTGTTTTACTTGCTGCAAATATTACATTGAAGGGTTAAGTATCAGCCCACCCCCACCAAAGCAAAAGCCCATATAGGTCTCAGGGATGGGCATATAGAAGAGGATGGTAGTAATAATGAAAGAGAATTCTATACATTAAAAAAACTTAAGATCATAAAGATTTTAAAAGGAAGTGGAAAACTAGCCCTTGATGGAAAAAGAATGAAGAGGAATTGTTCTGCCGAAGACTTGTTAGATCTCATGGAGCTTCAAATATGAAACCTTACCATATAGAAATACGATAAACAGCAACACATCGTCCAAAAAACTGACCCAGTTTTTACAGATTTTACCTAAAAAAAAAAAAAAAAGCAACTGATAGTAAAAGTGTTTATAAATGTTCCTGCTTAATTACAGAATTAAATGTTTTGTAAAGTTACATTACAAAAAGGAAACTTTTAATGTTTACATATAATATTAAAAAAGTACCAAGATTTTTCTAATCTATTTAATGTGTGTCTCTATAATACTGGGGAATAATCAGACATTTTGTGAACAGTACTAGTTTTTTCTTTTAGATTTTCAGCCAAAAAAAAAAAAATTAAAAAATATTTTCCATTTAAAAAATGGCTAATCTCAACAAATTGAGATTTCAACTACAAATGTGTTCAGTCTACTATCACATTTTCATGTTGGTTTGCTTACACATAACACCTTTGCTTATACATAATACCTTAACCTGTACTTTTTCTTTTATTTGAGTATGTGATCATTTGTATTTCACTTTAATTCTAATTACAAGTATTCACTTTGAAGATTTTCATCATCTATAAATTCAGATAGCATAAACAGTATCTTCAAGAACTCTGTAACCATATAGTTGTTTCTACAAGGCCTAATGATATAGCAGAATAAATAATTACTGTGAACTGAAAAGAGAATTTGCAATAAAGTTCAAAATGTTGACTAATCAAACAATTTACAGGTTGAGTTTATGTATGTTGATCTGAAAAAGCAGAATATTAGCACCTTCAGAAAACTGATTTTTAAATTGTAGAAAAACAAGCTCTATTTCTGCCGTGAACAAAGGGGTTATCTTTTAAAATTAAGCAAGTGAATATCCTAAAGAAATGATAACCTAATTTCCATTACAAGCAATTCTATATTCAAACAATGAAAGGTAAAAAAGGGAAAATAATACACCATTAGTTTATAACATGAAAGATGTATATGACTGCCCTTTATTAGATTAGTGACTGTTTTGAATTCAACATCACAGTATATATGTATGACAAGAACTTTATATAGAATTTGAAAAGCGTTTAAGTTTACTTTTAACAGTAAAATAAAATAACAAACAAGTCATGCTAAAATGTCAATTGGGATGAGTACAGTTTAACTTTGAAAGTCCACTTGTAACCTAGCTAACCCCAAACTTAATAGCTGCTAACTGGAAGCTTTACAATAACACCAACAGTCTATTAACATATATTTTGTTTGTTAGATTTCTTATAATAAAGCTAGAGAAAAGAAACTAAGATAATGGAAGACAGAAAATACATTTATAGTACTATGCTATATTTACTAATATCTTAGTTTATGTTGCCTATATACAAGAACAACTGTTAGTATCTATGTTAGCACTGTCTATAGAACTACCAAAAGCAATTCTACTTTTTTCATGTATAATGTCATGATTTTTTCAGTTTTGGGGGGAGCACTTCCATCATTATCCCTAGTGACACTTCATAAGGGTTCCATGGTGTTCTAAATTAAGGCTTAAGGTATTGGCTAAACACAATAGAAGATATTAGGAAAGATCAGAAATCCCTTTTTTACTAGGATAGAAAATCTGCTGAAAAGACAAACTGCTCCAGAGATGATTAGTATAACACATTTTAAGCAGATAGTCCCAACACTTGGAGCTCACCCCAATAACAGAAGTAACCATGAAATTATAACAGCAGTACAGTATTCACTAGTTAATTCTATGCAGTTGAAACCTCTGTATATTAAATACTGAAAAATTTTAAAGTGAGAGAAACTTCCATTGCAGAGATTATTCCTGTAATAGCCAATCTCCATAAATAAAATGAACCAAGTGATGGTGCCAAAATTAGACAAGACCAAAAGGTCAAGATAACAAATGGTAATTTTTAGAAAGAAGAAGCAGGTACCATGGAATGAATAAGAAAAGGATGTTCAGGAGGGCCTAATAATGTGATGGGCAAGAAACAAAGACTCCCAAAGTGTCACAAAAGGCAGATCAATAGAGCAAACATAAAAATGGTTCAACCAAAAGACGGAGAGTATACAGGACAGAGTGCCCAGTAAACTGAAGGCAGGGAAGAAAAATACTGGCAGGGAAAATTAAAAAATGGCCATTCAGTCCTTCATATTTCTGTGTCACTTATTTTACTGCTTTTTAGCTCCATACACACACTTCAATGTATGTTCTGTGATAAACAAGAGAATTTCTTTTAGTATTTCTCCTTTAAAGTAGGTATGATAAGTTTTCTCAGTAGAGGATGCTAGAGAAACACTGCTGGAGAAGAGTTCTGGTATAGATTACATTTGGTGGTATGGGTGTGAGAACATCTGGTAATGAGGACCTCAGTCACGAGTACAATATGTAGTCCTTATGTGACTTTTGCGGCCTTGATCCAGTAATACCCTTCTGCAGTCCTCTCAAAATGTTAACCAGAAATGCCACAGTTAAACTGAAAGTTGCTTATTCCTCACCCTGATAACATACTTCCACTATGTTACAGGTCACCAGTCCCACAGCCATACCTATATGCCTGTACTCCAGAAGGTGGTCACTGGCTTGCCCAGCACTCCAAACCAGCTCCAGATAGCCAAGCCATAGAACTTGTATACTGTTGGTGGGCTGAAGCATCCCATCCCTCTATTAGCTAGATGTGAATCCTTTCCAAGTTTTTCCTTCCTTGAATATAAAAGGCCCAGGATATCAAACACCATTTACTTGGATCTCTTCTATCATAGTTAATACATCTTTACACAAAATTTTCCTTATTTAAATTACTGTTGATTACTGGACTCACCAACTGCCACAGAATATCACCAAAGAATATCAAGTTATATTTACAACCCTGAAATTTCCTAAGATTCTAAAGCCAACTGTATGGGCTGAGAGAAAATGAGAAAAGGATACTGTGAGTCAAACACGTTCCTCTGCATTTACTATTACTCAAAAAATGTTGTTTGGACACACTAATTGTAACTCAGTTCTGTCACAAAAGCAGGAGACACAAAAGCAGAAACACAAAAGCAGTTGAAGAGACAAAAATAGGAACAGAAAAGCAGTTAAAGCACCATACATTAGTTATCAAGTGGTAAATAGAGATTCCCAAAAAGCTCATAATGATTCTGAATGCTAAAAACAAGAAAGCAGTTCTGGCTGGGCTAAAATAAATGTTAGTGAGGAGGAAATATTTGAGCAGAATTTTAACAAGAACAAGACAGGAAAGGTGCAGTGTCCAACCACTCACAGAGGATCTATTCTAGCAGTAGGCATATAAACTGAAGTAGGAATACTCAAAAAAATTGTGAGCCCACAAAACCCTCATGATCTATAAGAAGGTAAACAGAAAAACAAAGACTAAGCAATACATCATACTGAAATACATCACACACTCTATGGACTATGACTCAATGTATGTTCTAATTTTAGAGATGCTAAAAGTTGGGGAGCAAGTATAGCTCCTAGAATAAATGAAATATAGTATGTGCTAAATGCTATAAAAGAGGCAGGTACTATAAACTAAGTGCTATGAAAACAAATGAGTAAACAAAATCCATGCAGAGAATGTTCAAGGTAAATGGTGGCAGGTAAGTATGAATGGAAAAGGATGAGGAAATTCCAATTAAGAGGAAAAAGTAATGTGCAAATGCAGAAAATATCACAAACTACTCACAAGAATCTTTAAGGGATAATGTTTTAAAGGCAGTTTGGAACTTATTAAGGAACTAATATATGGAAATTCAGATCCATGGAATGAATGAGAGCACTAAAAATGGCACTAAAATATGGAGTACCTTTTCTTCTAAATTTTAGAAAAAACACAAAATTTATATAATAATACAATATAAATATATGTATAAAGTTACAATCAAGGTACTTAGGTTTCTAATGTATAAAGGTACAATATGTATAAAAACAATGGCTCAAAGTGACAGAGGGAAAAAAATGGAGCTGCACTGAACTGTTTAGCTTTACCAAATTATGTCAGGATTAATCTGAAATAGACTACAATAACTTAAGGATGAATAATGCATTCTTGTCACCAATCATTATAAACAAAAATCAATTAAAATGATACCTAAGAAGTATATTTTAATACAAAGAAGACAATGCAGGAGGAACAGGGAAAAAGGGTGTGAGACACGTAAAAAATAGAAAGAGGCATATAGGTATTTCATCACATTAAAAGTATCTACACTAAACGTAAATAAACCAAATAATCACCAAAAGGCAGAGAAAGGCAGGTTAAAAAAGCAACAGTCAACTATACACATCTTATAAAACATGAAACCTTAGAAATACAAAATACATTATAAAAAAATGGAAAAAAGCCGCCCAAATAGGAGTATGAAATAGAGTAGAAAGTTTATATTAGAAAACATCAATTTTAAGAGAAGGAATGTTTTCAGAGAGGAAAAATATCCTTTATTAAAATACAGAGCTCTAAAATCTAGTTAAGCAACATTAAATAAGTTTAATAAAATGAAAGCAGAAGCGGACAAAACTAAGAGACAGATAAGGCAAAATCTGCTAAAACTCACAAAAGAAAAAGACAACCTGAATAGGTGATAAAGACAATGAAGTCATAATAAACTTTTAAAACAGAAAAGTACAAGGCCAAAGTGGGTTTACTGGTGAATTCCATCAAATACTTAAGGGAAAAATTAAACCAATTCTCTACAATCTCTTTTAGAAAAGAGAATCTGAGGGAGTACTTCCTAAGTTATTCTATGAGGTCAGCAGTATGTAGTTATCAAAGCCAGTAGAAAACATCATAAAAAAAACTAAAGTCAAAATCTCTGGCCCCCAACCAGGTGGGTGCTGGGATGGGAGGGGCGTGGAGGTGTTGGAAGCTGGAATTGGTTAGGGCTCCAGGCCTGGCCGCGGGGCCCCCCACTTCCACCTTTGCACGCTCAGCCACTAGTGCGCAGGCTGGGGGGGGGGAGGGAGGGACTATAAAGGCAGCCTCTCTCTTTCACTTCTCACCCCAATTAGTTCTCAGAAAGAATGAGAAGAGAACTAATAATCCAATGGACTGATAGAATGGTGAGGGACCAGAGCAAAATATTGGGCACAAATATGAGCGATCACAAGAGAAGGAACTGTGAGAAAGACAATGTATAATGGATTGGAGAAATGATCATGGACATCACCTGTCACAGAGTCACACCTAGGGCCACACAATGAGTGGACATGCCAAAAGCTAAGGGCGGATACACAACTCAAGAAAGAAAGGTGCCCCTTCCCATTCCATGGGAGAGGAAGGTCACAGAGATGGGGCTGCAACCCCACACAAAGCTACAATCTGAGGGAGAGGAAACAACCTGCAAAGGCTTTCAGATGCCTTTCACAATGAGTAACTTCTACAATGAATGGAATTGACTGAAGACAATTAACAATGAGAAAACACCAACAGATTCCAAATGAGAATGAACTGCTACCCAGTGCAGAGATAAGACTGAACATCTACCAACACGGCTTGTTATATTCTAGGATTACAGTCCCTCATCCAAGAAAAGGACATTGCCACAGAAAACTAAGAAACCAAAGGACTCAACATAGATCAAAAAACAAGGAGATGGGCCACAGTGAACAGAGGGGTCATCAATGGGGGTGGGAGGCTCTCCAATAACCATTTGCTGATACTTAAAATCTAAAGAATGAATAAAATTAAAATTATATAAAAAATAATAAATATCATGGCTCCCAGGGTGAAAAAAAAGATCAAAATCTACCACAACCATATACGAAAAATCCTTAACAAAATCTTAACAAAACTAATCCAGCAACATGTCATAATAATTAAGTACCAATACTAAGAGATAAGATTTACCCCTGGCTTAAACATTTAAAAATCAATTAATGTAATCAATCACATCAAATGGTTAAAAGAAAAAGACCATTAACTATCAGTAGATGCAAAAAAAGCGTTTAACAAAATCCAATACCCATCATGATCAAATCTAGCAGCAAACTAACAAAAGACTAGGATGTGTACAATTTGATAAAGATGTATACAAAAAACATAAGCTAACATTAATGGTGAGAAATGGAAAACTTTCCCACTTAGAACAGTATCAGGGCAGATGTTCCCTGCCTTTTCAACACTGTATTGGAAGTACCAGCTAATACAGTAAGACACAAAGAAAAGGTTCAGAATGAAGCAATAATTTATCAACTGTAAAATAATGCTAGTTTTAAAAACAACTCAAAATCCAAAGTTAATAAATGACATTTCAACTTTCCTAAGTATTTCTGACCACTGCCCACCCCAATCAATTTCTTGCTTTTTGATAGGTTCTTGAAGCTAAAGGAAGGGTATTTTTATCATCTAAAGTCAAAATTACATACTTATGAGAGAAACTGATATTTTTAAGTATTATGAAATTTACTATGGACAGTAAAAGATCTGCTGCAACCATACTAATATAAAACATTAAGTTTTACTTACCCATAAGTAGTATGTGAACTGAAGTGCAAAAATAGCAATGCCCTCGTTATCAAAGGATCCAGCTACTGACCGGGAAATGTAACCTGGTACAATAGCAATAAAACAAGCAGCTAAAAGTCCTGCTCCTTGGTTCCAAAGTTCTCTGGTAAGCAGGAAAGTAGATATAGATGTAAGGCCGCTAAAAGTTGGTGCAAGGAACACACATACATCTCTTATGTGAACTGTTATGTTCAATGTATTTAAAATCCAATGGATAAGGCCAGCTGTAATCATCAACCCTGGGTAAACCTGGAAGAAAAAAAAGGGAAAATTCAATTTAATGTTAAATGACGTAACTGAACACTACAATAGTCGTTTCCTTTATTGTTATATACTATTTATAGTTAGTCTGAGATTATTCTCAATACAGTTTATCTTGTACCTAACACTACAAAATTAAGTATTCTTGTGGATTAGCTACAAAGAAACAGCTCATATATAGAGGGATACCTGTTTAAATAAAATATAAAACAAGAAATGATTAAAATTGAAAATGTTTAACAATGGGAAACTACAAGTATTTTTATTGATTCCATAATTCTTACTGTTTTCATTTCAAAACAGGATCCAAGTCTAACTCCCCCCATAAGACTGCTCCAATTTTGCCCAAACTTGTGTGTATAAGGGAATAAGACAATAAAGTTAGATTCAATATTATTTAACAGGTATTTCTAAACACTGTTCCTCTCAAAACCAATATAATGGGAAGTAAAAACCCTATCTAGCTAAAGAAGGACTAGTTAGTGTTTCTAGTCTTTTAAGGCTGCCCATCCGTGTCTATGCAGGTGTCTCTCTTTTATTTTCCTTTCCTCATATTTGATGGGAGGCAAAAAATAAATAAATAAATAAATAAATAAATAAATAAATAAATAAATAAATAAATAAATAAATAAATAAATAAAAATAAAATAAAAGAACTAGCCACTGGTAAATTTAAAGGCAGTATTTTGGAACTCCTGGAAGGTTGAATGCTTTTACAGTACTTGAAGTATTTAAGGATGAAAGGAAATTAAAAAGGTAGAAGCAGCCTGTTAACAGTTGTACTGCTCAGCCTCTCTCTAATAAAAAAAAGGAAAATCAAACATTAAGAAGATTCAAAGACAAGTAGGACATTATTTTGAGCATTCATCAGTGATTTCAAAGTGTTACATCTGAATAATTAGCTAAATGTTAGAAGATTCTTTTCTTCTTCCATTACTGAAACTACAAAGAATTTCAAGTTTATTTTCTTAATTATGATACTATTTTTTCCACACATTTATTTTACTAAAGTACTGTCTATTAACTAAACATCTTCACAAAAATATAAGCTCCAAAAGAATAGGACTTTCCCCCTAACATCCAGAATAACAACAAGCACAAAATGGATGTTTAATGCCCACTGAATGCATGGAAACAGATCAGGGTAAGAAAGGGCAATCACTACTACAAAATTATAATTTTGTTGTATTTCATACACAATTCCAGGTCCCAAAGTATGATTTTGTTAGCCAAATTCAAAGACTATGGAAATAAATTTGAAAACACCTGTAATGATAAAGTCCATGTATCTGTGCTAATCTAGATAACAGGGTTGATAGAAGAAATTTACCAAAGAACAAGAAGGACATACACAAACTCAAAAAGGAACTCTCTATATGCTAACAGTAGAGAGAAAATTTGAGGATTGGTACTGACACTCATGGGGGCTCATAATGGGGAAAAGAAAAAGCACACCAGGCCTGATAACCCTTTATCATTCAACATTGTGGTCAGAAATAAGGTGTACCAGACAAAGTCAGGGCCTTTTAATGAAATGAGACTAGACAAACTCTACCCACTATCAAGGGAAACAGTATGGAGTATTTGCTTGACTTCTGAGGCTCTGAACAGAAACAAAGTGCAAAAAGAGAAATAAATTCATTCCCGTGTGTGAATCCGGGTTCATAACAACTTAAGGTATAAAAAAAAAACCCTAAGCTGAGAAACTCTGAAAATTGTCCTATGACCAGGGAAATAACAAAGGGTTCAAGAAAAGTTGAGAGAAGATTATGAGGATTGCATCAAATTCTAGGACACATGAGGATGAATTCATGATAAAATGTCACAAACACATCAAGAAACAAACTACACTCAAGTATTAATGCAATAAGGATTTGTATCACAAGAAGTGCAGATAATAGCCATATACCACACTTTTGCCATTCAATACACCTTTCTAATTCATACTGGAGATCATCATATAATGTGAACACTACTCTTTTGGTGTCTTTGTCTGTTTACAACCAGTTTAAGAAGATGGCCCAGATTAGAACCACAGCATCCTACTATGCGGGAAAACATTTTCTTTCCAAAGACAGAGGGAACATTTATAAAATCTGGCTATATTCTAGGTTATAAATCAAGTTTCAAACATTTTAAATGATTAAGATGACAAAATCTGTTGTGGTCTCAATATATTAGGGGGAAAAAGGAGATAAAAATAACTAGGAATTCCTCTTATGTTGAAAAATTAAATTCTAAGTAGCTCTGAAGTCAGGAAAAATTATTTTATTATTATTATTATTATTTTTTGAGACTAGGTCTTGATATTTTTGCCTGTGGAATCGCAGGCTCTCGTTGCCCGGGGTACCACAGACTCAAGCAATCCCCAGCCTCAGCTTCCCAGGTAACTGGGATGACAGGTGCGCGCCACCACGCCCAGCTATTTTTTTGGAACTAGGTCTCACTACGGGCCCCAGGCGGGACTCGAACTGTGATCCCTAGCCCCGGCCGCTTCATAGGCTGAAGCTTACAAGCACGAGCCACTGTGCCCGGCCTTCAGGAAAAATTATTATAGAAATTAAAATACATTATTAAATAAGGTACTACATAACAAACTTATAGGATAACTAACAATAGTGATAACAGAAATTTACAGTTTTGAAATAATGTTCAAAACTGATAGTTTGCTCAAGAATTTTCAGTTCTTTTAATATACTACTATATTAATTAATACTAAAAGGAGTGAAAATTCTTGAGCAAACTATCAGGAAATCAGAAAAAAAAATCCAAGAAAAAGTGGGCGGGGGAAATTGAATCAAAATACTACAGAAGATAAACTGTTAATACAGATAATTAACTAAGTCAAAGTTTCTTTTGGTTAAGAAATACAAAACGACAAACATCTGAGAAAACCGATGAAAAAACACACTAAAAACCTGTCCTGCCCCCCACACAGGTGTCTTACTTTCACTTTCTCTTCAATATCTTTTTTACATGCTAAATTCTAAAAATAGTTTCCCTCCAGGTCATTCTGATGTGATTCTCTGTCAATTACAATCAATATTCAACTATCTGGAGTAATTTAGGTTATACTTGGGACCTTGAAAATTAGAATTATCTGATTCTTCTAAATTTTGTTTTCCAAAATTTTCTTCAAACAAGCTGCCATAAATTAAAAAAACAAAACAAAACAAAAACACAGATAACCTAAACTTTTGTGATGAGAAGTTCCCACCCTACCTCCACCACTGGTCAGAAGTACTGCCTAATGTGAGAGGACCCAAAAACAGGTTGGAGCACAGTGGGAAGTATAAAGCAAAGATAGCAAATTAAATACTGGATAATTAGCTATGGAAAAATGTATCTGTTGACTACATAAAACTTTCAGGAATCCCCATCACCTCTGCATTAATAATTAACTATAAAGTGTTACGATTAACATAAGTAACTACTAATATACTTACAGTACCACCTACTATTCTTCCTAGTGGATACCATGCTCTTTCATCAAACCAATTTAAAAATTCATAGAACCCATGAGATGCAAGATGATGTGTTGATCTATAGTTAAACCTAGAGGAAAGAGGGAAAAAAAAAATGTTATAAAACTTTGCTTACTAGGAAAAAAAAAGCTATCTTTTTCTTGTTTTAAATACAAATGTCTTCATATTTAACTGTAGCTATATAAATTTTCTATAGCAGTTTTCCTCAGATTTGAATAACTAATTCCTAAGACTAGAAATATACCTCTTATAACTAAAAAACAAAGCCCCACACACCAAAAAAAAAAAAAAAAAAAAAAAAAAAAAAAAAAAAAAAAAGAAAAGAAAAGTAAAACAGGCCCACAAAACTAGCAATGCTCAAATTATCACAAGGCCATCACTTGCGGTTCATATATTCAGATAAGGTTAAGTATTTGAATAAAATGGGGGAGGGTATACAGAATTCACAAATGATAACAACTCTCAAAAAATTAAGTCACTGGTAGAAGAAAGCATCAAAATAGAAGAAACATACCAGCTAGTCACCTCCAATCCTATAACCCTAAATATGGTGGGAATGAATAAATTGTAGTAACATTAAAACCATAAGAGAATAATTCATAATGGAGTTGTAAAACAACTCAAAATGATCTCAAGGAAAGAGAAATTAAATCAATGAAAGTCAAATGAGAAGAAACCAAACAACAGCCCAAGATGCTAGCAAAGGTAAAATGCAAACTGATGGGCTTAGAGAAGAACAAACAGGCAATTTCAGGGATATTTTCCAAGCAGCTATGAGGGTCAGAAAACAATCCCTGCAGCAATCTAGGTAATTACATTAGGACCTATTAGGCACAGGTGGATCCTGTTCCCCCACCATTGACAGGTAAGGAATTGGATATAGGAAGTGAAGAATAGAATCAAAAAGCAGAACTATGCTGGGCGCAGAGAAGAGGAATAGGAAATTCTCATACCCAAAATTCAATAGATAAGCAAAAATCACAATCAAGAACCAAATGTAATTGTTGGAGTTGATGAAAACAACTTATCTTTTAAACTTCAGTATATTTCTAAGGACTGTAGTTTTCTTCTCTAGTGCTTTCACAAGTGCAATTTCACATAGTTTACTCAAGTTACTACCAGCTCACTACATAAACAGACCCATAAAAACATCACTATATTTCCAATAGTCAGCACATGGTGCACAACAGCTGTTATTTATTAAAGGAATAACTGATTTCATAAGTAAATTTTAGAGTGGAGATAAGATACAAAAGTTTCCCAGAAAACCACCTAATTGCAATTTTAAATGGCATTCCTAAGGTTTAAGGCCAATTTAACTCTACTTCTGATAGCCATGTCTAAAAACAGAATGAATTGAGAAACAAATAAGCAAGCCTATTATTTCACGAAAACTTAAAATATTTAAAACACTAATTATATTATAAATGAAAGTTGAATGCAGTCTTATTTAACCCCAGGATCAAGTCAGTGTTGGTATACAAAGCTCCCACAACTTTGGTTCTTACATACATATCCCCTTAGATTTTTATTTACTACTTGCATGAATTGACATACGCTTTTCTATCTTATTTTCTCCACAGGTTGCAATCAACCACTATGAAAGTCTTCTAAAATCCCTAATGATCTTCCTCTCTTATTTCGCGAAACTTAAATAATATTGTAAAAACAGTAGACTCATTTGGCATTTTTAAAAAAAGCTATTTTCTTTCTAGACCCACAATACAGACTTCGTATACTCACCCCATATTGTATACCACAATGAACCAGCCCTTAATGATAACTATCTGACTATAGGAATAAAAAATGAACACCATGTTAAAAGTTTATGTTGCTTACCAACTCAACATTTAGGATTATCAAAATTTTTGCCTATGTATGTTGACATTTCGTTATAGTTTTGATTTGCAATTCTATAATGCTTCCTGAGGTTAAACACAGTTCATTTCAAAGGCCACTGAGATCATCTCTTGGATCAAGCTCATGAAGTCCTTGGCAAGTTTTCTGCCAGTTGATTTAAATAAGTTCTTTATATGTCTTGGATACTGTCGATTGCAAACTCTCATTCTATGGCATGTCTTCATTTGTAGTGGTATAAAAAAAAAAGATATTCTTCACACAAACCTGTTTTATCAAGTTTCTGCTACAAGATTGATGCTTTTTCTGATTAAAGAAATCTTTCACTATCCTAAGATCATAAGAATATTGTTTTATTTTCTTCAAGGCATTTTACAATTTGACTTAGGTCTTTAACACACCCTTAATTATATTACATGGTGAGAAAAAGGAATTCAACTTTACCTTTATTTCCTCCTTATAAATGTTACCCCATCATTTATTGAGCCAATTATTTTTTCCCCATTGCGCTATACTTCCACCTCTATCATATATTAAGGATCCAATAATGTGCAATCTGTTATTAAATTCTACTCTGTGGTAGTGGTTTTTCTTTCTTTTTTTTTTTTTGAGACTAGGTCTTGCTATTTTTGCCTGTGGAACCACAGGCTCTCGTTGCCCGGGGTACCACAGACTCAAGCAATCCCCAGCCTCAGCTTCCCAGGTAGGCTGGGATTACAGGCGTGCGCCACTACGTCCAGCTATTTTTTTGGAACTAGGTCTCACTACAGGCCCCAGGCGGGACTCGCACCGCAATCCCTAGCCCCGGCTGCTTCATAGGCTGACGCTTACAAGCACGAGCCACTGTGCCCGGCCTTATGGTAGTGTTTTATATGTCTATCCTTGCACAAATAATATGCAATCTTTATTACAACAGTTCTAAATTAAGTCTTAATATCTGACAGAGCACTTTAAAATTTTGTCCCTTTCCATTTCTATATAAGTTTAAAAATAAGGTTGCAAATTCCACCAAAATATCATCTGGGTATTCTATCAACAATTTATTCACTCTACACACTAATTTGGAGAAAATTAACACTTTATAATACCAACTCACCAAACTCATAAAATGTATCTTCTTCATTTAGGTTATTCTTTAATATCTCCATAAAATGCATAATTTTACCTTATGAGAAACACCTTATGCATTTTTGCTGATTTAGCCCCATCTTTAATGGTAATATTTCTAGAAAAATTCTGTTTGACATGTTGACAGGAATCTGTTGATAGTGCGTTAATTTTATAATCAGAAACCTTGCAAATGTTTACCTAGTCTAGCAATTTATCATTAAATGCCTTTCAAATTTAAATTCAGTAAACATCCCTGTGGCTATGTTAAAAAAAAGTTTCAAAACTACTTGACCCACACTTGTAATTGATAGAGTATTTTGTTCTTGTTATCATCATTCTTTCCCAATAAATAGCCTTTTATAACTACCAAACTTTTCAAATAGTACCAGATACGAAAAAATATTAATTTCAAAGTAAAGAAAGTCCACTTAAATAATTAAACATAATTCAGAATTCCAAAACTTTAAAGACATGAAACTCTTCATGAAGTAAATAAAAACGAGCATTTTCAAAGTACAATTTTAACTTCAAACATAACACTTGTAAAGTCAATCAAAAGAAAGCAATTTTTTAGTGAAAACACTCAAACTTGAGGTTTAATAGCGTAACTGCAATGCTGCTAACTGTATCTTATTTTAGTATTTCTCTTAGTCCACAAAATTTAGGAATTCTGGCTCATAAAAATAAGTGTCAAACAAAAATCATTATTTTTACTCAGCATTATTTACAATAGCCAGGATATGGAAACAATCCAAGTACTCATGATGGAGTATTATTCAGTTATAAAAATGACATCCTGCCATTTGTGACAATATAAAGATGTACCCTTAGTGTATTATTAAGCTTAATGAATTGATTCTGACAGAGGAAAACAAATACTATACGATCTCACTTGTGTATGGAATCTGGGAAAAACAAACCTCAAAAGTCAATGAAACAAGATATGGGGGGGGGGAGACACATGGGAGAGGTGGTCAAAATGGGTGAATGTGATCAAAAGGAATAAACTTCCAGTTGTTCCAGTTGTAATTCTTGAAGATGTTATGTACATCATGATTATAGTTAAAATACAAAGTCATCATAAGAAATATAACTAGGTATGGTGATGGATACTAGTTAGCTGGATACCAATTAAGTGTGGTAATCATTTTACAATATGTATGTCAGATGCCATACACCTAAAATTACTGTATTATATGTTAAGCTAACACATAAAGTGTTAATTATATCTTGGCTTTTTAAAAAGTTAATATAAAAAATCCAAAATAAATATAAAAGACTTTGGAATGACCACACCACTACTCTTTCCCATTACAATATATAACCAGAAAACAGTATTAATCTTATGAAACAATTTTAACATGGTCTTTTTTCTCATCTCTTTGCTCTATCTTTACAGAAGCATTTTAATCCATGTAATTCTCTCAAACCTGAAATTCTTTCTTGAAGGCCTCTAAGATTTCATTCTCTCCTCACTAGTCTACTTTTAAGGGTATTTTGAAAACACCATGTTTGAACCTCTCCCTCTAAACTCTCCCCACAATGAAAAAGTGATTTTTGTATCCTTGGAGGTAATATGCCATTCCTGGCACTTTGCTCATGAGGCTCAATGTTTAATTCTCCTTTTTGGCACATTAGTAATAAGAGCACAGACAAATTTATTTCTTTATTCTCTTCTTCACTAAATTTAAGAAACTGTATGCACAAGAGTAGTCTTGTCTAATTTACATATTTTTAAAAAAATGAACAGGGGGAGAGACTATTACTAATTGAACAAAATGGATGATAAATTAATAGCTGTTTACGCTGGGCTATGTGATCACTCAACTTTGGCAATTGCAGCAAATTTTCCCTGATACTGTGTTACATGAATTCCTTACACACATATACAAATTAGTTTTTCCCAAGTAAAACTAGGTAAACTGAGTAACTATGTGTTAAAGGTTAGAAGTCACTCAAAACTTAGAGAATCACAAATGATAAAATAACTTGTTTCTTAGAATAGTCTGATGACACTATCAAATTATGTATCGTTCTATTAATATTGTCAGAACAACTTTTAGTATAATTAAAAAAAATTGTTCTAAAACAAATGAGAAAGTTTCACTTAATTTATAGCTAAGGACAGGAGCAAAGAACAGAGAAATTTCTAGCCCAAAGACATGGGCTAAAGTAATACAGAATGTAAAACACAAGCTTCTCTTTTCTGTCTTTTGCCTAATCCAAGGTACTACTACTTTAAGCCTATCAAATGAATTCAATTATAAATTAACATTTTAAGACTTGTCAATTTAAGCCTTATTTAGATGCAGTAACAATATAGATGTAACTCACTTTTACATCAACACAGTAAAACCTCAGAAATTTAGAAATCAGTCTTTACACAACAGATTCGAAATAGGTTACTAACCATGACAGAAAAGAAAAAGAACACGTGGCAATAACAAAAGGAGCTAAAAAATACAGAGGTGTGGGAGACAAACATGTCCCACTTCCCATAAATGTTTAGTACACAAATCTGATTTTACAAGACAATACAAACCTAGTTTAGCATAATCTCTGCAAATCCAAGAAACAGAATAATCGAAAAGGAGGAAAGAAACACAAAAAGGAGAAGCAAGTAGCTTTGATCAATGATGGTGACAGAGAATAAGTAGCAAAGGTGAGAAAAGAAAGGAGATGGAGCGTTGGTACCAAGCACTATTGCATCTCAACATTGTCCCTTTCCCAACCTGGAATTACTTGGTAGTTTAGCTGAGTAAGGTTAAGTAAACTAAGTTTCCATTAAATGTAAGGACGCATTGGGGCTCCAAATGAAGATCAGTGTTGTCTCTCATGGATTAAAAAAAAACAACAACAGCTCAATTTGATAGCATGTTTTTCAAAGCCTCCACCTAAATTCTTGCCTATCTGTCAAGACATTAGTACAGTATGTCCCTGTAGGGGCAGGTATTCTCCATAGGTTTAGTATTATTATTCTCATTTTTAAAAGGTAGTAATCATTCATTTTTCAAATATTCAGTTAGATACCAGGAACAGGGCAGTGAAAGACCAACAACAACAATAACAACAACAACAACAAAAAACCCACCACAAACAAGAAAACACAACAACAACAAAACCACCTTGCTCTTTTGGAGCTTAAATACAATAAACACAAACTAGATTTAAAAAGGCTGAAATGAGAATTTTGGAAGACACTTGAGTATTATTCAGCAATCAAAAAAGACAAAATCATGCAACAAGGATGGAGCTGGAAGGGATTATGCTGGCTGAAATTCATCAGAAGGAAAAAGAAAAACACTAGGTGGTATTTTTCTGAATATAGATTAAATTAAACAAAAGGACAAGAAATAGTAAAAACTAAAAAATGAAACATTCAGCAAAGGAGGGTGGAGGAGGGTGAAACAGGAGGGAGGAACAGGAAGGAAATGGTGATCGGGTCAAGGGTAATGTGGTGGTGTGAGAAATATGGGGACAACAATGTAAAATAAAAAAAGAATTTTAAAAAGATAAAAGAGATGGGATAAGTAGGAAAGGAAACAGGAGGTGAAAGGTTGCGTTTAAACAAAGGATAAACTACGTTATAATATCTTATTTAAGGATGGGAGTAAACGGTCATTTAAAGAGTTTGAGGAAAGAACTGTATCTCTAAGTGCAAAGGCCTTTAGGTGGGAGTTTACAAATTGTTTTAAGAAAAGCTGTAGAAGGAGGGAGTACAATGGAATGCAATTTGACCACTATTTACAGCTACTTAAAATAAATGGTTAATTACTGTCAGGTACTGTGACAATAGTTTTCATTTGATCATCACAAAAAGCCACCTTTGAAATAGGATACTAAGCCCAATTTACGGATGATTAATCTAAAGCACAAAGTTGTTAAGGAACTTGTCCAAAGTGGTACAAGTCCCTTAAATGGTAAATATGGGATTTGAACTAGGCAGTTTAAACTGATACCAACATTCTTAAGTATAATTATAGGCACATCATAAGTATACACATCCAAAACCGAATCTATTCTGCCTTCCTCTTATCTTCTAAATAGCAACAGAGCAGTAAACAGTAAACGCCAGTAATTATTTGTATCAACTTTTGGGCATTTTGAACCTTAAAGTGTTTAAAACCTCAGGGATTCATAGAGCCTCTCTGATAGAATGGGGTATATATACACTTCTGAAGAAAAACTTGAATACCATTCACCCTTTAAATCCACATTTATCTGGTTCTCTTCCTTTATTGAATTAAACCAAGTCTTACTTTTTATCCTGTTTCTCCTTAACCCTTTAATCGGTCAATTTAGTTGCATAGCAAAGTGAGACAATGATTCATGTACCCATTTCAGAAATAATAATCTGTATGAGGCTTTTTAACTACGAGTCATTCTCTCTTTCTTAAGAAAAAAAAGCAAGCCAAAATATTGTAGTGGATAAGTAATTTGCATCTTTTTAGGTTTCACTCTTTCGATGTATTTTTTTTCCAGTTTCAGAATTCTATATTGCTTCCTAAAGAACCCAGCTTAACATGATCAGCATTAACAGAATTAAGAAACTCAGTGGTTAAGTATATAAAAGTGTTGCTCTGTTCCTAAAGTAGACCATCTGACATGCAAATTCCAAATGAGACTTATGTCGCACAACCAAGTGTGTCAAGGTACCTATTGTAGTTTTTGTCCCTGAAACTGACCTCTGTCCACTTTTTTCCTCTTCTCATTTAATCCTGACTATGCTGCTCTAGTTAATGCTATAGTATAGGATCTGCCTAATACAATTCTTGAATTGACCTCACAATTATCTCAGGATATATCAGTAACTAATGAAGCTGGGGACCCAAAATGAAATGCCCATTTCGTGAAATGTATGTACTGGCTAGTATTGTAGTCTTGCGTTTTTGCCTAGGGGTATTGCAGTTTTGCCTAACTGTACCAGAAGTTTTGCCTGACTGTGTTTAAATGGATAGGTTTGATAACTGGTTTAACTGGTATTAATGTAACTGCGTGTTTCATTGTGTTAAAATGGACATTGCTTTGATGTATACTTTGACTGTTACTAACATAACTGAATGTTTTGCCTGGTGCATGTATTGTATTTGCAAGTTGGATTGAGAAATGGGTTTGTTTTAGAGTTTTTTTTTTATAGATATAAAATTTTTTTAAAGATCAGAGTGGGGAAAGATAGAGGGTGCTCTCCTCCCCACCCCACACACACACTGTCTCCTGTTTAAGATTGGAGATTTCAAGGAAGGTATGCTAAAATGTGAGAATGGCCTTATTTGGAATTTCCTTTCAGGGAGATACAGGAGGGATGAAGGTGACACAGGTTTCCTGGAAGGCAGGAAATCAGGGTATATAAAGGGTGTGCAAACAAAGAGAGAGATTCCAATATGGAGATCGGATAAGAGAGCTTCAATGTAGAGACTGGAATTGGCCATTTTGTAAAGATGTGAGCCATGTGGACTTGGCCATGTGGCTAAGGCTTGGGGGCCTGCAGCCTTTGGCTGGCGCAGGCTGGCAGCATGTGTGCTAAATGCAGTTAAGAAGTCTGCAGATTTGAACTCCAAGTTGGAGTTTGTTTTGCTGAGTTTAACTTGTGTCTGTGAGAGGCCGTGCAAAAGTTAGGCCTGAAAAGAAAGTGAACTTTGCTGATCCAGCACCATGGAGTTACTGCTACCTGAAGACGACAAGGAGAAGACAGCGTGGAAGACAAGGAGGAGCAAGCCAAAGGAGCAGCCAAAAGAACATGTTTTCAAGTATCTGGAGATGAACTCTGACTGGCTGATTTTGGTGAGAAGATCAGGACTGAGAGACTGAGGATTTTTAGGCAATCTGGAGGAAGGACTTTGGACAACACTGAGAAAGGTTTTGGACAATGTAAAAGTAATCTGAGTTTTACTTACATGTTTCTTTTGTAGTAATTAGGAAATCACTTTGTTAGAAATAAATTAGTCTGCACTAATAGTCTTTCTTTGACTTGGTATTTTGGTTGAAAGGCTGGGGATGGTGGAAAGAACCCACGAGAGTTTAACTGTGCTTCTAAGTTTTTCTTTTTAGGTCTGAAAGAGGTAAAGAAAGCAGAGAGGCTGGTAGCTGATTTTTGCATACCAATAGAAGGTGTACAGTGAAAATGCTTATTAACTGTTTGTAGCCTGCTTCCTAGGGAGGGAAGCAGGCATAGGTGTTACCTAGTTAAAGATAAAGGTAATTGCTAATGGCTGCTTGTAGCCTGCTTCATAGAGAGAAGCAGGCCAGTATGTGTTAAAGTCAGAAAATCTTCTTTATAGCCTGTTTCAGTTGGCAAACACAGAGGCTGCCATCCTCTGGTTAATTAACCCAAGGGAATAAAACCCTTTCGTTAACTACCTTAACCGCCAACAGTAAAAAGGTAGATGGTAAAGTTACTATGGAAAAGTGCAGACATGGATCTGAGATGGACAGGTTGTGTAATGTACCTCTATATGGGGATTCTGTGGGCATGCAGTGCAAAGCCCTCTGTGCATGTTGGATATGTGATAAGGATAAAGTGCTTGCTTATGCCAAAATGGTTATTGGTAAAGAGGAAAGCAACAAGTTTAATGTAAATTTGACTGACAAAATCCAGTATGTATTTAAAAAGTCAGATTTGCCGAGAGTTTGGAAGTTCAGGAAAAAGCAGTAAACTACTCAGTATAGATTAAAGATTTATGCAGCCATGACAGTCTGAATGAAGTTGGGGACCCTTTGTGTTCCACAGGTTACATGACTTGGTTTTTCCCTCTTGAATACTTAATAATTGGTAAATGCCCACATTCCTTTCTCAATGAAAGGAACTGGGTTCATTTTGGGTCCCCAGCTTCACTTTCAAGATAAATTTGTTTTATCCCCCAGCTTCACTTTCAAGATAAATTTGTTTTATCAAATAGCTCTCTACTGATTATGATCCAGCAAAAAATTTTTTGAAAACTCAAGTTGTTTGAAAGTTTCACAGAATCTTCTCAATAAAAGGTATTTCACTTGCTCACTGACAGAAAGCACCGCATCTCCACACCAACACTGTGAACTGTGTCTCTGTCTTAGAGATTTCTGTATTGCAGGACAAAATACAGTGAGAGGTGAGTGGTATGCCTTATTTTCACAAAGAGGGAGATAGGTACAGAGAAAGATGGAAAAAGAACCAGACTGATGCCTGATCCTCACTTTAAGAAAAAGTACATGTCGTTGAGACTCTGAAAATTGATTCTCTTCCAAGTGTCCATGTCCCTAAATCCTTTGGATGAAAAATCTGTAAGTACCAATATGTAGATTTTCTTAGTACTACTGTGCTCCAAATATTGATGTCAAGGCTGGACTTCATTGCTCCCTTTTCATTGTTAACTTTTTCCATAGTCATTTCCTGAACACTGACTAATGCAAACGGTTCCCAAGTACACAATTCCTGTTTTTAAATTCTAAATCCATATATTGAACAGTTTAATTGAATAGCTAATTTTGATGTCTCCACAGGCACATCATACTCAACATAGCTAAAACAATTATTTACACTGCCCTTCAATTATCATTGTTGGTCTCTCCAAATGTTATAATAAATACTATCACAACCACAGGTAACTGTGAATCATCTTAGGATCCTCTCACTCCCTAAACCTCTTATTAACTTCCTTTAACTAAACTGCCTTTACATATTACCCAGGCTATCTTATTTGCCTCAGTACTGACTTACTAGCTTCTTGTTTTCCCTTCCTACCTCCATCTTTTACACAAGAGAAAACTTTCCAATAACTAACTGCAACTGTTTCTCAAAAAATCTACAAGCTTAACTGTTAAGACTCCACCCCCTATACCTACTCTGAAACAACCTCTTCTCTACTTTCTCACCTTTCATTACTAAATTTCTGGTTCTTCCCTAATATATGCAGTTCAGAACAAATCCTCTTATTACCTCCTATACCTTACCTTTCAAGACCTAACCCGAGATCTCCCTTCTAAGGAGCTGGCACTCCTTCTTAAACACCTCTACTGAATCTTGCACTTTAGCTCTTTCAAATAAATTAATTTACCTAATGAACTCTACCATAACTGAAAACAGAGAACATTAATGAGTACCTTTCATGAATTCTGTACCTTAGTACACTTAGTTCATTTTTTAAAACCGAGGCAACAATGATTCATTACATATTCTGCATATGTTTCAGGGGTAGACAATCACACCTTTTCAAATGTTCCCATACTATATCCAGGACCAAAAACCCTCCCGGGTCCACTGCCCCATCTCTATCCCTCCCCATAACCATTCTTCTACAAACCTAAGTGTTTCAGGTTTTTTTTTTTTTAAATCTCCCCCTGATTTATTTTATCATATCCTCTCTCAAATTCTATACATGTTATCCCAAAAGTCAAGATTTCATCTATTTTTTAAGACTGAGTAGTAGTTACTCCATCATGCACACACCATTTTAATGCAGTCATCTGTCATTGGACAGAGGTTATTTCCATAGCTAGGACTGTTCAATAGTGCTGCAATGAACAGTAAATTTTTCAATATTTTCAGAAACTCAACTCTGTTACCTAAGGGGTTAGACCAGTCTATAGTTCCATCAACAGTGTATGGGGGTTTCTTTATGAAAACACCACCACCAACACTTGTTTCTGTTTTTGTTTGTTTTTGATATAGGCTGTGAGGTGGTATTTCACTGTGATCTTTGATTTGTATTTTCCTGATGGTAAGTGATTATGAGCACTTTTTCCTGTGCCTGTTTGTCTTCTTTGGAGAAGTGTTAATTTAGATCTTCTGCCTATTTTTTGATTTGGTTGTTTTTCTTCTTAATTAGCTGTATGAGTTCTTTATGTATCATGGATATTGGTCCCTTGTAATGTGCAAATAATTTCTCCCCTTCAATGGAATGCATTTCATCTTAATGACAGTTTAGTTCCAGTTTGATAAAGTTCCATTTGTCTATTTTTGCTTTAGTTTCACTCTTGCCATTTTAGTTGAGTTCCCAAAGACATTACTAACAGCAACAATGTGGAATTTTGCCTATGCTTTATTCTGTATATTTTATGATTTCAAGTAGCCACACAAATCTTTGATTCCATTTTTAATTAACTCATGTAAGTTGTGAAAGTGTTCTACTTTCATTCTTTTGCATGTGGCTGCCCAGTTTATCAACACCATTTGTTGAAAACTTTTTCCTTCTCCAGTGAATTCTCCTGGCTCATTTGGTATTACTTCATTTAGTCTCATTACAGATGAGAAAATAAACTTATAGGAAACTAAACTTTTAAAAGTTTTGTCACTCACCAAAAGCAAACACAGATGTCTATCCCACATGATTTAGTCTCTAGACAAGTATGAATGAACCAATTACCCCCAGAGAGAAGCACCGTGCCTGGCATACAATTAAGTTCAACAAATGCTAAAGTACCTCTGGATATCTTAAGTGTGATCCAATTTAAAAACATTTTCCCACAAATGTCCCCTGAATAAAGTGATTTAGTGCTAGTATGAGGTTATAAGTCGTATAAAATATTTTAACCCCCGCTCTAAGCTAGTCTTCTTATGAAAATATAAAGTAATAAAAACTAGTTTAATTGGTTTTCATTCAGAGAACACATGATATACTTTAGTGAATGTTACTTCAGTTCCCATGTTCTGGTCTCAAGTTTTGTTTTTTTTTTTTAATCAATCTTCTATATCATTCATTGTGAATCAGTATTGCAGAGACATGAAAAGTTAAGAAAATTTCAAATTTTTAAAATTAGCCTAAATAAGGGTTTAACTTCCACAATTACCAATCTCAGCACTTGTTCTAGTCTCATTCTAAGGATAACCATACCACTCTTCTTACTATATTCTGGCCATATAGTGCTCTATTTCTGTTCCTCTCAGCACAGCAAGTAAGTTCCTGATGAGAGGAATACTTTCAATTCAGATCTTCATAGTGCTATCTAACTTCCTGACATTCTGATTTTAGTTCAAATATCACCTCAAGAAAGGCTCTTTCCATATCTATAGTGGTAGCCTAGTAGTCACATTCTAAATACTACAAAGGACATTATTCCCCCCCCCCCAAATTTTAACACTAAAATTACATTCATCTTTTTGTTTACATATTTGCTTGCTGTTCAGGAAAATTTGGTATTGTGAGTGGCACATAATTATGACACAATATTTGTTAAAGACTTGGATGCTGAAGATATCATTAGCACTAAAAGCATTTACTCTACCATAGTCCAGAAATGCAAAGGCCATATAAGGAATAATCAATACTTAAAAAATTCTAAGATCTATAAGATGTTTTAACTTATTGTCCTTTTGTTCCACAAAAATACCTCAAGAAAAGATAGAAAGTGAAGTAGGAAATTTTGACTTTTTTTCCTAACCAGAACTAAGTTGTAATTATTGAGTGACCTCTTTGCTTCTGTGTTCCAAGTCCTCCCAGGTATAGGTTTAAGAATGCTTGTTCTCATAATTCCAGTGTTGTAGGGATGGGGTCATCATACAAAAAGACAGTTAGGTCATAAGACATGAGAATATAAACTGATTCATTTCTCAGCAATCAAAGCCAGATTGGAGGCACAACAGAACTCAAAACAGGATAAAAAATATCACTTCCTCAACCAAATCAAGTTTTGATTGAAAGTATATCAACATGACAATGTACACAAATTAAAAAAGAATACAGATATAAAAATGCAATGACTCAAAGGATTTTCTTAAATTACAAAATATACAGCTTATCTTAATTACTAAATTTTTGCAAGTAAGCATCATGTTATTTGAAGTTTTTATATACTTTCATAGCTAGGCATCATCACTCCAAGGACAAGAGAAACAAGATTAGAAATAGAAGAGTCAGGGCAAAATAAATTAGTAGGTAACAGGCTATACACATTATCAGTTTCAGATTTTGACACTCCTAAACATCTTGACTAGAAGTATGATGACCCCCATCCCTACAACACTGGAATTATGAGAACAAGCATTCTTAAACCTATACCTGGGAGGACTTGGAACACAGAAGCAAAGAGGTCACTCAATAATTACAACTTAGTTCTGGTTAGGAAAAAAAGTCAAAACAACGCAGAAATGAAGAGAACCAAAAGACATGTCAATTAACTTTAGTATGTTTAGTACAAATAAGCACTCAACATGGAATAATCTTGCTAATCTTAGAAATGGTTGTCTCTAAAAAGGTAGCAAATAAGGCAATCTCATAGAAAAAAGAGGCAGAGTGAGAGTCTTTCTGGGTAAGGGTCTCTGAGGATCTAATGGAATAAACAGATTCTCTTATCAGGACATTCAGAATTTTGAATCTATTCAGAATTTTGAATCTATTTTCAGAAGACGCCAAAATATATATCACAACAGAAAGGTGTTTCTTTACAACATTCCAATATCTGCTACAAGTCAGCTTCTTCAACGGTACAGAAAAACTATACCCTATACCTGTGATCCACCGAGGCAATTTTGGGAAATTGGGACAGTACTTATTTTTCAATAATGGCTTATCTAACCATTAAACTATCAAAAATGTAAGGATACTTTTATCGTGGCAAAGAACAAGTAACACTACCACCACAAGGGATAGCACTAGTTAGGAAAAGTGTTAAGTGGCAATATGGTTCTTCAAATTAATGTTGCAGTTAAGGACTTTTGGAAAGACAATTAGGTCTCTTCTTTCCTTGCTCCATCTTTCAAAAAACCAAGGAGATGCAGAAAGTTAAGAGAAAATGGATTAATAGCTTTCATTTAAAAGTAGGAAAAAAGGTTTATAAAAAAATACTTAATTTTTAAATTTTGGTATACAAATAGAGCAGTGTACTATCCTCAAACTGTGGTTGGCAAAATTGTCATTGGAGATTACTCTACCAACACTTAAATAAATGTCTTTTGTATATCCTGGAAATGAAAAGACTAGAAGCTACATAAAGAAAAATAATGAACACAAGAGTCTGTAATAGCACATTTTTTATGAATATGCAATCTAAACATGGATACCAATGTACAAATTGTAGTCCACACTAACTTTTCACTTAGTTAATAAGTCTTGGCATTATATATACAAATACACAATTCTAACTAACAATCAAAGGCAAACTTGGTGCCTGACCTCATGAAACAGGCAAATTTTAACAAATTTGCAGGAGGGGCAGGGAAACATGTGCAGTACTAAATGGTTTGCTTTTTTCCCTTTTCCTGAAGTATTACTAACATGCATCGAACTACCTCAGTCCTACATGTTTGAAAGTTGATGACTGCATATGTAATATCAATTATAACTATCACCCAAAACAACCAGAGGTATTAAGTCTTAGTGTACATTTCTAGTCGCTCAGTCCTCCCAAACAGTTGAAGTTCTTTCACCATGGATTCATTATGCTGGCCCTCCGACATAAACAGTTACATAATATACTTTCCCTAAATTCCGGGTTCTTCTTTCCAGCAAAAGTATAGTTTTGAGATTTATTCATGGAGAAGCAATTTCCTTCCTTTTTTAATAGACAGTATTTAATACACTACTGCAATTTATTCTCTTACTGAAATGCATATGGTTTTCAGTTGAGGCAACAGTTTCTAAATCTATTCATATTCATAAAATATGAATATTCCTGTAAAAGTTTTTTGAGAACATGTTTTCATTTATTTGAGCACATATTTAGCAATTCCATTCCTAGGTTACAGAGTTTGTACAAATTTTAAAATATTAAACATTTCTCCACTAGTTGAACTAATGAACTAAAACATTAGTTGTACTGTTTACTTCTACCACCAATGTATGCACTTTATTTCTTCCACATCTAGGATGATATCAAAGTTGTTTCTACGGGTCTGCCCATACTATGCTTAGTGCTGGAGATATTAGTAAATATGGTAGACTTATCCTCACAAAGCTCTCATAAAAGATTATGCCATCTAACACAAACCTCAATGATTTTTTTTTTTTTTTTTGAGAGAGAGTAGGTCTCGCTATTTTTGTCCGTGGAATTGCAGGCTCTCGTTGCCCAGGGTACCACAGACTAAAGCAATCCCCAGCCTCAGTTTCCAAGGTAGCTGGGATTACAGGGGCGCGCCACCACACCCAGCTGTATTTTTTTGGAACTAGGTCTCGCTACCGGCCCCAGGTGGGACTCGAACCGCAATCCTTGGCCCTGGCCGCTTCATAGGCTGAAGCTTACAGGCATGAGCCACCGTGCCCCGCAAACCTCGATGAATTATTAAAGTAAAAAGAACAGACAGATTCCAGAAAGAAGTACATGTACAAGGGCTGAAAAATACACATGGAATGTTTTCATAAAGTAGAAAATAAAGCTAGACCAAGTTTTGTCAAGGCTAAACTGTTTTAAAAACTAAGAAAGCAACCTAAAAACCACAGATTTTTAAAAGTTGACTAAGTCCTGAAGAGATACTTGCATTTAAGTCTATTATATGTTCTCATAGTATAGTGTGCCTTCATAACACTCTTAATTGTTTCAAGGCTATCTTCCCAATCAGATCAGAAAGAATCATGCTTGTTTAGACTCACTTATACATACCACTGTCATCCACAGCACCTAGCAAACAGGTAAAATGCAGAGACAGGAAGAAAAAAAAAAACTCAACTTAAAAAAAGATACTTATTATCTCATGACTTCATGGGTGAAGAACTTAGGCATAGCTTAAAACTAGATCCCTTGCTCTTCTTGCAGGGGTGCAATCAAGGCATCACTAGTGTTGGGTTGTGACTATTAGAGAATTCACCTCCACATTCTTATAGGACTGAGGGCCAGAGCTCTTGCTCTGTCTTTCAAAAAACCAAGGAGATGCAGAAAGATTTAAGGAGCCTTGGTAGGAGACTCACACAAGGTTGCCTACAATTCCATGTCATGCAGACTTGTCCAAAATGGCCACTATTTCTTAACACCAGCAAGGAGAGGCTCTGGCTTGAGTCTACTGGTAAACAAGAGTTCCTTAGTAAAACAAAGCAATGTTGCAAAATATAACTATAGAAGCTACATGCCACTACCCTAAAACTTTATGCACTACTCTATTCTTCAAAGGCTATTGAACAGGAGCTTTCAAAAATAATTCATTTTGTAAAAAGATTCATAGCAAATTATAACTGGTAATTTGCTTGCAAAAATGTTAAGATTTCATAAAATCGACCAGGTTACCATATACTCACTCACAGTAAATTAAAAGTACCACCAATAGAAATGATCAGTTATCAATGCCAATATTAGCAAGGCTTAAAAAAAAAGGGGGGGGGGGAATATAACTCCATGAAGAAAAAACATTAATAGCAATAGAAAAGCAACATGTCAAAACAACTTGACATTAGGATTAAAGGTTTTGTTCTGTTTCCAAGCAAAAAGAGGCAAAAGTGAGACTCCCAGGACCTCAGGACCAGGGAGGTGCAAGGAAGATGGAGGATTGTCTGTTTTTCTATTCCTTCTCCTTTACTCTTTGCCTACACTTTCCCAGGATTCAATGATACCATATCTACAAAGGACTCACTACTTGGGAGACCTCATATATCCACACAATTCACCACTAATGGGAATAGAATAGAGAGCAACCAATGTACAGGAAATGAATAAAACAGTTTTATGATCACCAGTTGGAAATTCAATCTACTTTTTATTATTCCTGCCATCTAGTGGCAGGATCAAAAAACAAAAGCATGCCAAATTGACTTACTAAAGCACAAGAGAGAAAAAACCCAATTTACTAGAACTACTAAAATTAATCTAAATCCAATCTTACAATAC
This sequence comes from Uropsilus gracilis, assembly GCA_004024945.1. NCBI lineage: Eukaryota > Metazoa > Chordata > Mammalia > Eulipotyphla > Talpidae > Uropsilus > Uropsilus gracilis. The sequence continues at coordinate 73,745 of PVHY01005522.1, forward strand.
GATACATAGCACATGAACACTGTTTAGGAAATCATACTAAACAGACAGTTTTGTAACTTGAACCACATATGAATTCCCATTCATATGTGAATTCATATGTGGTTATGTTCAAGTCTAGGATGATTATAAAGATCTATCAGTGTCCAAGAAATCACTAATGACACAGGTTATAGAAGTTATTCTTTCTTAATTATCTTACCTTTCACTTAAGTTTGGAAAAACAGGGTGACCACATCAACAAACCACCACTAATCAACTTATGTATAAGCAGTTGTAACTATTCCTGAAAACAATAACCCTCTCTATTCTTACAATATATTTCAGGTGGACAAAGCACCTGTTTCTCCACTTTCAAATATACACAGGGAAAGCCACATCAGAAAATAACCTGCAGATTCATTAAAGTTTCCGAATACTTTGCCACTCAAAGTGAGACGCATGTGCAAATCCAAAAGACAATAGACCTCATGAGAAAACACAAAGCAAAACTTCTCCTGAACACCCAAACACACAGTAATTGAAATCAAACAGCTTTTAGTCTTGCTTTCAACATTTTCCTTAACTGGCAAGTGACAGCTATCAATTTTCCCAAGTATCCATTGGAATACTACACTATTTAGAAAAAAATAAAGAATATTAGCTGGCACCAAAAAATCCTATCAAAATATAATGTCAGTCAAAAATATATAAATTCTAAGATCAGATGTGAAAGTGTATTAGATTAGTACGTTTTTACTCAGTTAAATCCAAGCCATGGGTATAACATATTTAAGTCAAACATGCACATTCATTTTATAGAAACAAGAGCTCCAAAAAAATAAGATTGTTATTAGATATCGAATTTAACACAATATAGTATATAACAAAAAACTTTTTCAACTATCAAACACTCTTTACAGTAACAATATCCCCTGATTCATAATTTGCTGTGATTAAAGAACCAAAGTTCTTTGAAAGTAAAATGTAACAAAATTGTATAGGGAATACTCTGGGGGTGGAGGTGGGAGCAATATCAAGGAGTAAATTAAAATAAAGCAATAATAAAATAAGCAATATTTATATATAAGTGTTCTCTGTACCTCTTAAGGTTTAAGACTAAGGAAGGCATATTTACTGGCTACAACGCAATGTTAAAAATCTTACAATTTATTAAATATTAAAGAAAAGAATGTCAAAATATTCAACTCAGTCACCAAGACAAATGGATAGGTGAGGGATGGTATATCTGATTAGATACTCAGGCTTTTCTTTGAGAAAATATTTATACTCCCATTATAATGTGTATATACACGTGTTCACAATGTAGTAATTCAAAGAAGATGAAAAAGATTTCAAATATGCAAGGCTATCAGTCCTAGTTGTTACTCTTTGAGAAGGTCACTTCATTAAGCCTCAGGCTCCCAATTCTATCAAATAAAGCAACTAGATCAGTCTTTCCTAAACTGCATTCATAGCATGGAACACCCACACAAAAAGAAAATTTTACAGCTACTCCTAAATTAAACATGATAAACAGTAAACAGCTATGTCTCGATCTTTAAGCAAATGTGTATTATAAATCAACATAAGAGGATGGGGTTACAGTATTTTCCAAACTTAAATTATCATGGGTTATTTTGTTTTGAATTACAGTTTCTGAGATGAGTTCTGCAGAACACACTTTGGCAAAAACGCTAATAATTTTCTACATTCTCTTCTCAATATAAAATCCACTCCATATTTCAGAAGAGCCCAAAGTGACGACACTTTATTTTTAATCTCTTCCTTACCTCATTTTCAAACAAAACCAACAAATTAACTCAAGAAATCAGGAAGGAACAGTGAATCAACTTTCTCCTTCCTTTTGAAAGGGAGGTGACAGGAAATACTGGACTATATGAAGGTCCTGCATCCTTCACAAATTTAAAGTAATCTGAATTACAAATGTCAAAATGCATCTAATGAATCACAAATGAACTTAAATTTTCCCCTATTTTAAAAAAATAGTGCTATATTTGTGTTCAACCTGACACTTTCTGCCAAATTTAACACATACTTTATCACAGTAACACTGAATCAACATTAAAGCAAGCATGATATACTTTACTTCTTGAGGAAAGATAACAATTCTTACGTATGACACTGAAAGTGGGAGAATCAGTACAGGAAGGAATGAAAAAAAAGTGACATTCAGTCATGGTACTGAATGATGGAAAATATTCCTGAGTCAGTATCTACAGAATGGAAGACAATCCGCATTCCACCTGACATCAAAGAAAATCTCCAACAAGTAAAAACAATATTAATAATTTCATTTTTTAGAGTCAAGAAATCTGAAGTGACATGAGTAAGCCAGGCTGCCTGAAATACTGCTTTTACATTGGAAAGCTATTCTGAGAATTCTAATTGTAACAATTCAAAACTATACATTTCATACAAAACAAATCTTCCAAATTTGAGAGTTGAGGAAAAGTACCTACAAGTTTATTTCTGCTTATTTTTGTATCTGTTCAGGCTTGAGAGGAAGCTGTTTTATTCCATTCAAAGTCTTGCATTGTGTAATTCAGAATTTCTTTGTGGCGTTTTCAGTTTTAAGCAACTCAACTGCCCTTGATGTAGTCACAGTGTTCTTAAATATCTGAATTGTAACTGTGAATCTAACATTTATTATAATTTTGAAAAAAATATTTGGACAATAACAGTTAAGATTCTTAATTTTCAAGATGAAGTATGAAAACAGGGTCAGTCAAGAAAATCTCATGCATCAGCCAATTTCCTTCACCTGTCTCCTGATACACCAGGAAATGCTTAAAGTGGGAGAACTGATAGCAATACTAGTTTAGCTATCAAAAACACAAATGTTTAAAATGTACTGGCAGATCCTGAGACCTTAACAAAAGAAAATGCTTGGCCTTGAAAATACTTGTTCTAGTTTTATCACTCTGGTGAAATTACTTAAATTACTTCTCAGTCTCCTCATCCCCATCACATGATTTTTACAAACATTTTTAATTAACCAAAGTTGATTTAAAATATTGTTTTTCCAAGCCTCAACCTTTTGGAGGCATCACATCCTTCCATAATTGCACATATTTACACATGGTATTCATTATACCTACCCCCCCCCCAAAAAAAAGATCACCTTTAAGGCTACAAAAACTGTCACATAGGATCAGATTGTTTATGGACCAATAAGCCATAGACTGCAATAAAACTCACAATAAATATAACCCAGATTTAGTATCTCCACCAAATTATGATAACATATATTACTGAATCAGTAAGAAAAAGCTGTAAGTACTCTATAAGATGAGCAGGTATTTCAAAGAGATAAAAATAACCAGTCTCCAAATATGGCCCCAAACAATTCTGTCCCTAAGTACACAAGGAACTTCTCTTTTGACTTTAAGGTAGACCTGTGTCTACTTTGAACAAAACACAGTGCTATTGACATTAAGCATTCCAATTTTAACAACTGGCCTAACAAGCTCTTCCTTACAATCCAGTGGCCATGCTATGAGGCAATCCAAGGAAACCGCTTGAAGTCAAACACCCCAGTGTCAAGCCTTCAATCAAGACTCCAAAACCCCAGTATCCAGTCATTCTAGTCCCCACCATCTGCAGACTGTTGAGACTTTAGATGACTACCTCAGGACTCCAGCTCACACAATGAAGCAGAATATACTATAAATGAAACTATTAACCCACAGAACAGTCAAATAATAAAATGCTGTTTTTCCTTTTCACTAAGTTTTGGTGTAGTAAATTATATTTTAAAAATAACATAAGCTGGGCATAGTGGCATGCGCTTATAATCCCAGCTACCTGGGAGGCTCAAGTTAGGGATCACTTGAGTCCGCAGGTTCAGGACTACCCACCCCAGGCAACATAGTGAGACCTATAGCCTCTTAAACTGGAAACCCAAATACCCATCAACTAACAAATGCATAAGTGCAAGTCAAAGAAGATAAACATATACTGTCTAAAGATATGTGCATGGGTTGTATCTTTTTTTTTATGGCAAATATAAAGTTGAAACAAAACAAAACAAAAAACCTCAGGAAAATGGTTTCCTAGAAGAACAATGACTGGATAGGACTATGGAAAGATATTCAATTGGTAAAGTTCTAGAGTAGTACAGGGGTTTCCTAAATATTTATCATTATGTTGCATAACTACACATGGATATGTTTTTGATATGCAAACTGTATTTTCATAGGCTTGATTTACAAAAAATTATATGACTATAAATTATGACTTGTAACTAGTTATAACATAAATGAAACATACTATACTGACAAATGGAATGTTCTATAATGATTTTTATTTCAAAGGAAAATCTTTAACTGCTTTTTATTTTAGATACTAAACAGAAGGGGAGAATCTCCCTTTCTAGTGGAATGACTCATCTTAACATACTTCAAAAATATCTACTTTAAAAGTTTAGTTGCTCCTCAAGCACATTTTTCTACTTTGAGCAAATGACTGGCTCTACTAATGCTAAAATTAGATCTATTTCATTTACTCACATTGTTTCATTATCCTGTTCCTTAAATTGTTATAGAGCTATTTATGATATATGAAAAGTTCTTTAGTTATGGTCTAGAATAAAAAAAAAAAACTTTAGGACTGAAAAATTTCCATGAAGCAATTATATCAAATTTTCAAAATAAGGTTAAAATTTTTAAAATTTAAGATATTTTAAAGAATACAGGCAATAATTTAACTGTCAATAAAACTATATATTGACAGTTGACTATATTGACTAATAGTCAACCCTTAGGTGACTATTAGACTTTTTTTGGGGGTGGTATTCTAACAGATAAGGACTTTAAAGCACATATCAGTTTTTTTTAGGAAAAATATCCTGTGTGGTCATTAGAGCATATCAGTTTATGACTCAAAAAATATTGCTATTATTACACGGAATAACAATGTAATTGAAGAGCTAGACTCATTTTGTTTAGAATTTTTAATGCATGAATAAAAGATAAACTTGACATAATGGCTCAACTCTTAAATCAAGAGTCAAAAAACCAAACAGATCTTTAATCCTAAGCCTACACCAACTCATCTGCATTAATTTAGTATTTTCTAACTAATGCTTAAGTAATGATCATTTCTATCCCTCCTCCTCCACACCAAGATATTTTTCTCAAATTTAAGCACAATAAAACCTTGTAAACTTTACTTCTGTTGCAGACGTTTCTCTTTAAATTTATTAACTTCGAAAGTCACCAATGAAACATTTATGTGACTTCTGGATATTAACTAGTCTGCTTTTTCCTATTTAATAGTCCCTAGAGAGTTAAAATTTGGAGACTTTTCAAGTGTTATTTGTATATGTTAGAAATACTCATAGAACTAAAATCTCCCTCCCTCAACAATATCCTTTGAAAGGCAGCCAATGAGCTAGTCAACCTCCAAGTGCTAAAGTAAAGGCAATCAAAGATGCTGACATAAACTACCTCTCTGTAAACTTTTCCATCTCCTTCATCAATGAGTATTTCCTTCTATGAAATTAAAATGACACTGATTTACTACAAACGTATAGAACTCAGGAACACTCAGATGAGACTCATGCAGTATGAGCAGGAGTTTCCATGTCCTCTCTGCACATACCATTCTCCAGAATCTCCACAGGTTCTCAAACTCCATCAAACTGGGTTTTTATGAAGCCTCCGTTACGTAGTCTTAGTTGATTAAACTCTCAGTCATTGCTGATTCAGCTGTTAGCCCTTCTCCATCCTCAAAGTTCAGGTGGGTGGATTGAAAGTTTCAACCCACTATTCAGAAGCAGTCAACCCTTTCAGGCTAACTAGGGGTTTTCTAAATCACCTTACTGACAAAACAAGAGTCTATCAATTTCTTTACTTAGGAAATTCCAGTGTTTTAGGAGCCAGAAACATGGACTAAGATCAAATATGAATCAAAATATCACAATTACACATGGTTGATCAACCCAAGGTTGATCAAAGACTACACAATTGAAACTATCTGAATTTAGCATCACCAAAACATAAAAAGTGGTTATCATTACGGATAAAGGTTCTATGTAAACACTTACTGAACATTCACTATGGTTCCACACAGTGTACAATATCCTAGGGAAATTACAAAAGACATTAATCCTCTAATCAATCTTCTGTTTTTCTTCTATTAAAGTATTAATATTTTTATTATTCATTAGAGGGGGAAATGAACACCATATCTCTATATCTTACCAAACAGTATGTGACCAATTAAAGCAGAGAAAAACCAGAAGGCAGTCTTAGATTTAAATTCTTCAACTAACAATGAACTAATAACTAAGCCTACAATTTTTATTTGGCCATAAAAAAATTATGGTCTATTCTTGGGTTCCATACTAATATGCAGCAGAAAATACCAAACTCGATCAAAATCATTCTGACCAACAAATAGAAATGTATTAGCGAGCATGCTTATTATTCACTTAAGCACTGCTTTCTAATTAAAAGAAAAGCTTATAAGCTGGAATCATGTTTCCAATATTCTTAATCACTTGCTAACACCTAAAGTCAATCTCTCACACCCCAATAGATTTCAAGTCTTTACCTAAAGACTCAAACTTTACATATCCTGAGACAATTTCTGAAAGGATCATAAAACCTGTTTTTCCTAAAAACCAAGACAGCTACTAAAAAATAATAAAGGAAACAAAGGTATGGGAAAGAACAAAAGTAATAGCCATGAAAGGTGGGAAGAAAACATGCAAATGAAGAAATGGCAGGTATCCAAGGTCCTATGCTAGCAATTCAAGGTCAAAAATACTACAATCTTTGAGTTTTTCTAAATCCCAAAAGTTCTGTATCAACTACTTTTCTTTCATTCAAGAACTACAATCATCCCCTCCCTTATGTAAATCTTTATATATATATATATATATATATTGACATATCCTCCCTCCCCCAACTTCCTTCTTATAGTCTCAAACACTGACCCTCTCTGAACAAGTTACTACCTTAAAAAAAGTTGTCAAAGTTATGTGGAGAAATTGACAATTCAATCTTTAGAAAAGATTTTTAAAAACCTCAAGTGGAAAGAAAAATGCCATCCCTTTCTTACAGAGACTTGCTATTGCCAAAGAACAGGAAATCTCCTCAGCTAAGAAAGAAGTCTGGTTAAAAGAGAATACTCCTTAATACATTTACCATACTAAATTATCCTAATTCTTGAAACCAGATAAGGACAGAACAAGGAAACTATAAGCCAGTATCCCAAATGTACATCAACGCAAAAATCTTCAAAATACTTGCAAATAGAACTCAATAGTAAATCAAAAGGACTATACATATGATCAAGTGGCATTTATCTTGGAGATGCAAGGATGACCTTATATAAAATCAATGTAATGTCATACCAACAAAAGACAAACATGATATCAACACATACAAAGAAATGGAGTAATAAGAGTCAGCACCACTTGTGATAAAAACTCAAAATACGGGAACAGAAGGAACTTACTTCAATATAAAGGTAAATATATCACAAACCAACATTCAATATAATACTCAATGGTGAAAAGCTGAAAGCAGGCTCCTTTAAGATCTGAAGCAAGAAAAAGACAAATCACTGTCACCACTTCTGTTTAATTTAGTATTAGATTTTGTCCAGAGCTATCAGACACAGACAGGAAATAAAGGTAATTCAAATCAGAAAAGAAGTTAAACTATCACTAATCACCAGTACTGTATTACTACAGAAAATCCCTAATGAATCAATCAAAAACTTAGTAGAAATAGGTGAATACCTATAGTAGAATAGGTGAATAGTAAAATAGCAGGTTACAAAAACCAACATACAAAACCCCATAGCTTTTTATATACAAATAAAGCAGCAAAACAAAGCAAGAAAATATTCCCACTTTATAACTGCTTCAAAAGGTTAATTCCAAGACAATTAACTCCTAACCAAGGTGGTAAAAGACCTATAATGGGAGAACTAGATGTTTTTAAGTACTAGATAACATAAAGGAGGATATGCCAAGCTCATGGGTGGGGATAATCCATATAACCAAAATGATTACCCTGCCTACAATGATATTTAAAATTAACACAATTTCCACGAATATACGGCAACATTTTAAAAATTGAACAAGAAACATTGAAGTTTGTGTAGAACCACAAAAAGTACCGAACTGGGAAAACCCAGAGAAACAGAGGTATCATGCCACATGAATTGAAAATTTACGATAAAGTACTAAAAACAGTATGGTACTGGCACAAAAATTGGTACATGGATCAATGAAACAGAATAAAAAAACCCAGAAACAAATCCATGTACATATCATTACCTAATAATCTATGAAAAAACAGCTAAAATCATACAATGGGGTAATTTAGACTCTTAAATAAACCATACTGGGAAAACTGTAAAGCCACCCACCAAAGAACAATGTTGCATTAACCACTCTCTAACTCAGCACACAAAAATATAACTCAGCACACAAAAATAAACTCCAAATGCATTATACATTTAAAAACAAGACCAACAAAATATATAGAAAGAAATACTGGAGGTATTGTTCCATGCCACCATCAAAAGCAAGGATGTTATTGGTAACTTGACCCCAAAAGCAAGAAAAATTTTTGAAAAGGAATTATCTCTATCTACATGCTTTTAAGCAAAAAAAGAAAATATATACGCTAAATCGCTGATAGGTGTTAATATCCAA